>PVIR01031864.1:0-19107 GCA_004026965.1 Petromus typicus
TAGGCTCCAGGAAGGGGCTGAGCCCCTTGGCTTTGGAGTCAGTGACTATGAGGAAGCTTTGTATTCCCAGCACAGGGACAGCAGTGGAGGACGTGATAACCCAGGAGCCACCTGGAGGACTAGAGGGGAGAACAGCGGTCCTTGACTCAGTCGGGCAAGAAGGAGGCGTCCAACAGCCTCATCCTACTTCTGCCACTCAGCCCTGTCCTCTCCTCGCCTGGACACATCCGGGTCCCAGAGAGACCCAGGACAAAAGCAGCAAAGGCTGTGCTTGGAAACCGGACACGGAGGGCCTGAGGCTGGGAGCCCATGCAGACGGGTGTTCTCTCACCTGTCACCTGGAGCCTCACAGGTCAGAAGCCAGAGCTGGGCTGAGCAGCAGGGACCAGCACATTAGGCCCCTGGGTGCATGGGCCCAGCGATACCAGCTGGGAGCTACCTGAGCATGAATACTGCGAGAACACCCACCTAGGATCTCTGAGCGGGGGAGGGGACTCTGCAGACATCTGAGAGCCCAAATAATACGGGAGAGGAACCCAACCCAAGTACTACAAGACTGAGTCTGTGCCCTCAGGGTACAAGGCCTCCGGGGAGGCAAAGCTCAAAGCCTATGGAGCACAGAGAACAGCCAGGCCCGGGGCAGCCCCCACCAGCAATTCCAGCTCCTAAAAATACACAGCAATCTCGACCTGCTCAAAGAACAGAAAAAAAAAAAAACCCTCTGTGATTTACAATACAGACAAGATCACACATAAAAGGTTACTTTAGTCCTGAATTTAAAATTTACGCTTGTTCTAAAAAGTACACATTTGTGAGTATTTTCACTTTAGGATATTACAAAAACAATTCTCTGGGCCCTTAAAGATTCCTATTTTGAATTACAGAAGGTAAAGTGGATGCAGTTGCTATTTGAAAATTGGAATAAGTGACAACAGAATGGCACCGAGAGCGAAGACATGATTTTATGGGCAAAACAGATTTCTTAAAGCAATATCAAAAGACCCGAGTTGAATAGTTACTTTGAATATCCTAATTTCAAAGAAATTTGCCTCCTTTTTGCCGCAACATTTTGCATTGTCAGAGCACACAAGCACAAAAATGCTTTGCTACGAGCATGTTATTAAGCAAATTTTTTTATGCCTATAAATCTGCTGAGTTCACTGCCAGCAAATTGATGGAATAACCTTGACAGGGACCCACAGGAAGCCGAGCATCCTGGGGACCAGGAGCGGTCACCATGCGCAGTCACAGGCAGTGGAGGGGACTCGCTGGAAAGCCGGAAGCATTTGATGGACAGCGGGGGCTCCCTCAGCTGCCTCGTGTACCACTGGGGCTCCCTGCAACAGAATAAAAGGGCCTCCAGGAGGGTCTCCACCAAACCAGCTCACCCCGGTCGCAAGCAGTTCCAGGGAACCGAGCTCCTCTGAATGTCAAGACCTCCAACAGGGCTTCACTTCCCGAGAAAACAGCAGGGCACTAGGGTTTCTGGCATAGGAATAAAATTGAAGCTCGGGGGTCCAGTGGTTGGGTGCAAATTGAGATCTCAGTTTGAAGACTAGTTTGGCTGTATCCAGTAAAACAGAGTAGCAGACATCCTCGGTTCCTTGCCTTTGCATTTCTCTTACAGATGCACAGTATGAAGTGTTCGTGTATTAACAGAAAACTTGGAGTCATCCGAGCACCCATCAGTAGGAGAATGGATCCATGAAATATGGTGTGGTCAAAGAGTGGAATGTTACACAGCCGGGTAAAATGAATGAACTGAAGCTTCCATGCATCAGTGTGGATCAATCTTACAAAGACAGGTAGAAAAAGCATGTTATCAAATAATGTTGAAAAAGGGCATTTCTGGGCCAGGGATTTAGCTCAGTGGTTCCGGCACCTGTCTTGCAAGCTCAGGACCCGGGTTTGATCTCTGGTAACCACATACAATACTGGGTGTGGAGACTCACGCCCAGCAGCAATCAGTACCACATACCACAGAGCTGGGTGTAGTGGCTCACACTTGTAATCCCAGCACTCGGGAGGCAGAGGCAGGAGGATTGCTGTGATGTGAGTTTGAGGCTGAGCACAGGGCCAGCCTGAACTACAAAGTGAGACCCTGTCTCAAAAAACCTAAAAAAAAGAAAAGAAAAGAAAAAGGGCATTTCTACAAAATTCAAAAACACACAAGGTAGGGGCACATGTTGTTTCTGAGGACATTCATATGCAGGGGAAGCGGCCACACTGACTGAGATGGGTAACGTCAGGGGTGGACAGCAAACCCCTCGGGGAGGAGAGACATGGAGCACAGAGGACACAGCCTCTGGGAGAGGCTGTATCCACTGGTTTCTTCCAGGGATAGTTGCTGTATTCATTAGACTTGTCATTCTTTCTGTATGCTTGAACTACGTCATTAAAAGCAACAGCCAGGGGCCGGGGGTTTAACTAGGTGGTTCCAGTGCCTTGTGAGTGCAAGGCCCCGGGTTCATCTTGGTAACCACATACCACAATGCCAGGCATAGAGACTCCCACCCACCAGTAATCAGAGCCACAGACCACAGTGCTGGGCATGGTGGCTCACGCCTGTAATCCCAGCACTCGGGAGGCAGAGGCAGGAGGATTGCTGTGAGTTCAAGGCTGAGCTCAGGGCCAGCCTGAACTGCAAAATGAGACCCTGTCTCAAAAAAAAAAAAAAAAAAAAAAGAAAGAAAGAAAAGAAAAAGCCAAGATGGATATGGTACCACTAGCCTAAAATGCCAACCCTCTGGGAGGCTGAGGCAGGAAGATTTGCAAATTCAAGGCCAGCCAGGGCTACACAATGAGTTCAAGGTTGGCCTGAATTAGAGAGTGAAACTGTCTCAAACAAAACGAATGAAACAACAACCCAAAGATGGAGACAACCCAATGTCCGTCAGCGGGTGAGTGGATAAACAGAGGGGTTGGGGAAAGAGTGCCCGAGATCCAGTGTCATCAGGATCGGCAGTGACGGTCACTGAGAAGGTAGTTTATGCTCACAGGCCCTTCTCTTGCAGGGACTGGGGGGAAAGCACTAGGCTTGGCCAGGACAGAAGCCCGAGTCTTTACTGGGTTTTCTTGGGAAGGAGCTGGGGAGGCAGGTTGGCGCACTGGGTAAGTTCAGGATGGACAATCTGAATGATTTCAGTTGCAGGTGTCCAGTCCCTGGCACTGGGGTGATTAGGAGAAAGAGGAAGATGAGCTTGGTAGAAGGAAGAAGAGAGCTGTAGCCACAGGCTGCAGCCTGATTGTTTGGCACAGAAAAATTGTGCTCAAGGGGAAATCTAGGAATTGGCCAGTCCTGGGATGAGCAGCCTCTTCAGAATCCAGGTCCAAATGCCAGTGCCTTCAGAATACAGAAAATTAAAAATCACAGCCCATACAATTTCACACACACACACACACACACACACACACACACACACACACACACACACACAATGGGATATTGGCCTTAAAAAGGGAGGAAATAAAGTCTAGCACAGTCATCCACACCTGTAGTCCCAGCTATGTGGGAGGCTGAGGCAGGAGGATCACAAATTCAAAGCCAGCTTATGCAATATTAACAAGACCCTGTCTCAAGAAACAAAACAAAAAAATTTTTAAGGAAAGAATTCTGATACATACTACACAGATGAACATGAAGATATCATGCTGAATGTAATAAGTCAGGCGCAAAGGACAGTGGCATATGATTCTACTGACATGAAGTTCACAGAGTGGTCGGATTCAGCGAGGCAGAAAATAGAATAGAGTGTAGAAGAGCTGGAGACGGAGAAAGGAGAGGGAGGGGTTGTTTATCGGGGTTCATTGGGGAGGATGAGAAGGTTCTGGAGATGACAGTGGTGAGAGCTACATGACAGTGTCTATTCTCAGTGTTAAAAGTCAATTTAAGCCATTCATACTTTATTAAAAATCTACACCGTGCGCTAGAAGCAGAGACACGTGCGATTCTTTTTAGCTGCTACATGTCAGATGTACTTGTGTGCTCCGACAATGTAGCATGCTACAAAGGTCTTTCCTGGAATAACGAAGTTGTTCTGAATGTATTTGATTAAAGACCAAATGAAAATGCAGGGAGTTGGAAGAATTACTGCTAAGGTCAGAGTGACCCGTGAGATCCAGGCTGAGGATTTTCTACCTTTTGCTCAGCCACAGCTTTGGTCCCCGGCTCCCACCCACGCTGATCAGAGCATGGTGGGGCTGGGCTCTGGGGAGCTGGGCCTCGGACTCAGCCCAGGCTGCTGCCCGTGCTAGGGGAGGGACAAAGGTAGTTTGGCCAAGGTACAGGGAATGTTAGCTCCTGGGGGTCACAGGAGTGTGGCTGGAGTAGAACCAAGGATAAATGGAGAGGTATACAGGGTCCTCACAGGAAAGAGGCGGCATGACTCATCTGGACGGTGCCATTGCTTTAGACACTGCCAGCTATGCTCCGTGAACCCACTGCAGCCCACCCACTCTGGGGCCCAGACTCAACCCACAGCGTACTCGATATCAGCCACCTCTCACTAATGGCAGCAGCCCCACCGAGCTGCAGGAGACCTGCAGTTTTTTTTTTTTTTCTCTCTCTCTCTCTCTCTCTGCCACTGTCTTAGAACCATTTTAACCAGATACCCATAAAAACCAGAAGCCAAGGCTGGAGGGTAGCTCATGAGGCTTTGAGCTCCAGTCCCAGTACTTTGAAGAGAAAATAAATATAAGCCAGGAACAGATAGGAGCTTCTGCCCATCTGGGGCCACTTTTCCAATGCCTGGGTGGTTGGCAGCGTGAGTGTCAGGCTCCTGCTCCTGGACAGGGCTGAACTCTGCAACAAGGTCCAGCTAGGAGCATCGTATGGGGTCGGCTCAGGCAGCAGCTGAGGTCACATCTTCCCCCTGCCCGCGTCCCGTGTGCCCCGTGACACCACACCGTGCTTACTCAGCTGCCTGCCCCTCTGACAAGGCACAAACTCACACGGCAAGATAGCAAAGCAGCTTGTACAGAGGGGCAGGAGGAGCTAGGGTCAAGGGAGCAGGGCCCCAGGGGAAGGAAAGCCAGCTGGGGCAGGTGGAGTCCATCTGCCAGGGTCCCAGGAAGCTCCACAGCTGAGTCCCGAGAGGTACAGCATCCGGGTCTTACACTCGGGGGAAGTGAGCCCCTGAGCTGCAGTTTGGGGGTCCCTGTACTAAGAGGGGCGGAACGGAGCCCAACAGTCCAGGCAGTCTCCCTTGACCCAGGCTGTCGTGTTCCCAGCCTGTTGGACAGTTATTCCCAAACTACAATCGAGAGAGAGGCAACAGTAGTGCCGTGACCGAGGCTGCTAGGGCCTGTCGGGTACTCCATCACCTTGTTCCTCCCAGGAGCATTTCTGTAGAGAATCTTAAACATACGAGTCCCCAGCCATATCGGAGGCTGCTCCTGGCAGAACAAAGTCCCAAACCTGCCATCTGGTCTATTCCCAAATACTGGGATAGAGCTCTAAAAGACTTCTTCTTCTCCTCTTCCTCCTCCTCCTCTTCTTCTTCTCTTCTTCTTTTTTTTTTTTTTTTTAAGTTTTTTGAGACAGGGTCTCATTTTGTAGTTCAGGCTGGTCTTGAACTCTGCCTCAAACTCAACAATCCTGCCTCTGCCTCCTGAGTGCTAGGATGATAGGAGTGAGCCACCACACCCAGCATTGTGGTACGTAGTACTGATTGCTGGTGGGTGTGAGTCACTATGCCCAGCATTTTGATTTTTGTTTTTTGTTTTTTGAGACAGGGTCTCACTTTGTGGTTCAGCCTGGCCCTGAGCTCAGCCTCAAACTCACATTATAGCAATCCTCCTGCCTCTGCCTCCCGAGTGCTGGGATTACAGGCGTGAGCCACCATGCCCAGCACTGTGGTATGTGGTATTGGTTGCTGCTGAGTATGAGTCTCCATGCCCAGTATTACATGTGGTTACCGGGGATCGAACCTGTGCCCTTGTGCTTGCAAGGCAGGCACTGGAACCACTGAGCTAAATCCCTGGCCCCCAGCATTATTATATGTGGTCACCAGGGATTGAACCTGGGCCCTTGAGCTTGCAAGGCGGGCCGCAGAACCACTGAGCTAAATCCCCAGCTCAAGATTTGTTCTTAAACTAGTCATGGGGGCACATGGCAACACTCTAGGAGGCTGAAGCAGGAGAGTCAAAAGTTTGATCCTAACCTGGACAACTTAGCAACTCGGTGAGACCATCTCTCAAAATAAAATAATAAATAAAACTTTAAAAGAGATTGAGGATGTAGCTCAATACAAAGGCCCTTGGTTCAATCTCTGGCACCATGCCCCCAAATCTCTCTACCTCCAGGGCTTCCAGTAAGTGCAGGGAACTTTCCGCTCATGCATGAACACCACAAGGCCTCCAAACTGACCCTCCCAGTCCCTTCTTGCCCCCACCACGCTCCACCCCAGTGTCACTGCCGAGGGAAAACTCCCCCGTGGCATCGTGGGTCCACCCAGCTCTTCCTGCGCCCCCTCAGGCTGTGGTGGTCCCTGCAGGATCGCCAGCCACAGTGCCAGCCAGGACACACCCTGTAAACACGGATCCTATCAATTCTCCTGAAGCTGAAACAGATGCACACTGAGGCCGTACTGACAGTGAAATAAGTAGGGCACACGTGTGGAAACACCCTATCACTTCTCTCGTGTGAGAAACTGAAAGTGTACCCGAGGTCCAAATGTATAACAGGTACTGTGAAACAGGAAGAAAATCTCCAAGGGGGAAGGGGAACTGGTGAGGCTAGGTGAAAAGCAAAGAAGAGCAAGAAAAAGTCTGAAGATAAAAAGGCAAAAATGGAAACAAAGCTTAGGTATATTGGAGTGGAGGGGCTGAAGGAAGGCAGGGAAATAGAGAGAAATACGAATCAAGATGTATCATGCACAGGTGCAAATTCTCCATGATGAATGTACCAATAAACTCGATAAAGACAAATAAGTAAATAAATAAATTCTCCAAAGCTGAGGCTGGACCGGAGCAAGTACAGAACAGCCCATCTTCAGGCTCTGGACTGATGTCTGTTTGCAAGAGGACGATGTGACGATCAGAGCCATGTGTCAACGTGACACGGGCACCCCGAGGCGCAGCGGGCAGCTGGCTAAACTTTACACCCGCAAAGCGCGTCTGCAAAGCTGTGTCCAGAGAACAGCGCTGGAACAGGGGGACTGAGCAGTGTGAGGGCTGTCCCTGTGGGGGGCACCCAACCCCTGGGGACCTGTGTGGAGCCCAGGCCAGGCCAAGTGGAAACCTCTCCCCACCTGATGCCTGGCTGGGACTATGAGTTCTGCCTTCGCTGCTCCTGTGCCCCTGGAATCTCCTGAACCTATAAGCTAAGTTCACCTCAAATCCAGAAGACGCTGTTTCCTTGAGTTTTGTGTCCCAAGGCGGAAGTTACACAGGGATCCTCTCTCTGTCTCTGTCTTTATTCTGAGTCACTCATTCTTTTATTTCTGTTTTGTTATATTTGGTTTATTCTGGCCTATTTTCCAGTTCACTAATTCTCTCATAGCCACATATAATAAGCGAATCACGGAGTTCCTACTATAGGAATTAAGAATGACACCAACTTCCTAAAGTTAGTTACTTTTTTAGTTCTAGGATTTCTATTTGACTCTCTGTTGAGCCTGTAGTATCAGTTTTGCTAAGTTCAAGCACAGCCCGGATGTCCTTGAACAGAGTAGCATCATTATTTTATGGATTTCCATTTTAATAGCACATTGCATTCAAGATTTTTGTTTCTGCTGGTTCTTACTCCAAGTATCATAAGCATTTATGTGTCTATTTTTAATGTGTAGTTGACATATTTTTAAAAAGTAATTGTATTATGGAGATGGGAAAGGGGTTTGGGAATGGGTGAGACAGGAGGGTAGGTAGGGGAAGAAGTAAAAATAATTAAGATGCAATATGTATCAGTACCAATTCCCCAAGATAAGTGTAATTATTGTGTATTGCGAACATATACTAATTTTAAAAAAAAGAAATAACAAATGTAATGTGGAAAATACTTGAGACCGAAGATGATACAATTCTCTTTTAATGAGCATTTTCCTTTTTCCTGATTCCTGAGGGTAATAACAATAAGAAATCAACTTAATATAAGTCCAGGGCTTGAGAAGTAGAGCAAAAGCCATTGACAACCATCCCAGCTATTAACAATTTAGTCAAGAAGTATCGATATTGGAAGAGTAAGTGGGTGCTTGAGCAGGTAAGATTATTTACATAATCCCAAAATCTTCCCATCAAAATACTTATTAATTACAAAAGGGAAAAGAATAACTATCAGACAGAAGCCTGGCAGATAGCTCCTTAACCAAATGACAAAAGTCACTATGAAAACACAATATCACACCACCAGTCAGGGACAGATCTAAGTGGTGTCCCCCTGATTGGATATGGAGAAAATGAAGCATGTGATATTCCTGCCTAAAACTGAGTCAAATCAAAAGGAAACATCAGACATATCCTGTCTGACAAAACAACTTACCTGTATTCTGCAAGCTTCAAGGTCAGGAAAGTCAAGGGAACATAGACAAACTATCATAGATCGAAGGAGACACAGCAGCCTTGTGCAATTTGCAATCTTGTATTGGATCCCATTGCTGTAAAGGATGTGGTTGAAAGACACCAAGGGAGCAGTCACATCCCGTGAACTAGAAGGTGTGAGCGTGTGAGTGTTAATTTCCCGAGTTTGCTGTTACACTGTGGTTATGCGGGAGAATGCCCAAGTTTGCAAGAAGTACACTCTAAATTATTTCAGATAATAAAGCCTCAGACTGACAATTTTTTCGCAAATGCATCTAAACAAAAAGAAAATCTATTTGTACTCCTCTGACAATTTTTTGTAACAAATTTCTGTAACAATTTTAAATTAACTTTAACACCATAGACTCAGAAGCAAAGAAATTAATTTTTTTTAAAGTCAGCAAATCTAAATATTGACTATGAAACAGTAAAATAACGTCCAATTTTAGGAGTTGAAAGGAATAGGAACTGAGGATCGAGCTTATATACCATGTGCAAGGGCCCTGGGTATGAGCCCCAAGACCACCAAAAAAAAAAAAAAAGAAACAAAGAAAGAATATTGAAGTTCCAGATGATAATGGAATGTTGGGTTATAGACAGATTAAAGGATTCTTAGGCCCTGGCTTGTTAAGAATACTTAAGATATTTATTAAATTTAGGTTTGATTTAAGAAGGAAATTGAAAAATATCTAGGGTTAGCACAGAAAGAGTAAACAAATACTGAGAAAATGGGGGGAAAAACCCAAAAATCATTCTAAGAGAAGGTATGAAGGGGAAAGGAGGGAGAAACTAGCATCATGGGAAATCCAAAATCAGATGGTAATCTACTGTGGTCATCTTGATCACAGAAATACATATATACATAAAATATATAGAATAGGGATTTTTAGGCCAGAGATTTAGCTCAGTGGTTCCAGCACCTGCCTTGCAAGTGCAAAGTCCTGAGTTCAATCCCCGGTAACCACATACAATACTGGGTGTGGAGACTCACACCCAGCAGCAATCAGTACCACATACCACAGTGCCGGGCGTGGTGGCTCAGCCTGTAATACCAGCACTCGGGAGGCAGAGGCAGGAGGATTGCTGTTAGTTGGAGGTTTGCCTGGGCTACATAGTGAGCTCAGGGCCGGCCTGAACTACAAAGCAAGACTCTGCCTCAAAACAAACAAACAAACAAACAGAACAACAAAAAAACCCCATCAGATCAGTGTTATAACTATCTTGAAAATATTGAAAAAAGAAGATGTTTCATCCTAAACCTATTCAAAAGCCCAGCAAAATACTTTAGAAGAAATTTTACTTACTTTAAAATGCATTTGTATCAAAATATAAAGATGAATAAAAGAATTTGTCATAAAAATAATTTTGGGGAAAATTACTCAAAAGAAACCAAGTAAAGGGAACTGACAGGTGAGCAGCATTGATAGGAGGAGGGGCGGGACCTCGGACAGGTGCCAGGTTGGAAGAGGGTGGCGGATGGGGGTGGGGACAAAAAGGGACCACGTGATCAGAGTCCTGGGGCCACCAGTCAAGGCTAGTCACCGACAAGAAAGGACAGGCTCGGCTGCAGCGTCTGAGGAGGGGGGCCAGGGCTTGTCCCAGTACTGTGAGGGTGCGTGTGAGCTTGCGTGTGCGCGTGTGTGAGTGTGAGAGTGTGTGTGTATGAACGTGCGCGAGTTTACAGAAGAATGTCACACTCCATCAGAGTTTGGACAAAGACATAACAGTCGTTGGTAGAAAAGCGTGGTTCTTTGAATGTTTTTATCTGAGATCCACAGTGTGGCTCCCTGTCTTTTGCCGCTCAGTGTAAGTCAGCTAACCCCGACCCAGGGGCCTGAAAACAGGCCGCCTCTGGGTAAAACCCAGTAACCTGGGTCCCGCGCGCGTGGGGCGCCCCCAAGTGGCCAATGGTGACAGAGGCACAAGAGACCGCTAAAAAAAATGAAAATAAAAAATAAAAAGGCTCCAATTATCCCCGGGTGGCCCACTCCCCCTTGTTTTGTGTCAATGGGCCGGAAGATACATATAAATACCCTTCCCCCACCACCCTCGGCTCTGCTGGTCCTTAGGACTCAGGGGTGAGACCTGCTTCCCTGTAGGAACGTGTGTAACATCAGACTTGAGTATCCAGTTGTTGGAGTTAAACATTCACCCCGTGATGGAGCGCAGTATTGTTAGGATACAGCAAAAGCAGCCAGCCCGTGAAGAGCCTGACAGATGTGCGCAATGGTGAAGGTAAATGCAGGCTTCTAACGACTTGTGTCCTTGGTGGTCATTTTTATTCCTCATGCCCCAGACTCGCGTGACTCTTCCGCGTGACGCTCTTCTGTCCGCTCATGTCTCTTCGGCATTGCGGTTATTTCCACGGATATATCTGAAGATCACGGCCCTGGCTATAGCATCAAAATCTCACTTGAACTGGGGAGGAGGCACACAAACATTCAGTCTGTGACACTGATTTTTTTTTCCCTGAGCCGGTTTCTCATCCACCAAGTGCAGCCTATATCTACATCTCTACAAGGCAAAGAATCCTTCATTGCATTCCCAGAGCGCCTGGCACTCAGATAAATGCTGATTCACGAGGTTTGCAGAGGTTGCCCTTCTATAAAGTCACCTCAAAGGCTGAATTAGTAAACGCTGAGCCACTGCTTCGAGCGGAAATTCAGGGTTAGGTCCTGGCATCCTGTTTGTCAACTGGTCAACCCAGACCTTCCTCTATGTGTGCTTGGAACCTATCGTTGATTCATTAACTTCAATAAAAGAGCTGAAGCTGGAAAATAGAGCCTCGTTAGAACTGGGAGAGTGAATCTCAAGTGGACAACTGGCTCGGTGCTCTGCGCATGTCTGCCAAAGCGCCCCAGGTAATAACTGGGGCTTTACAAGCACATCTCATCGAGCAGGCGAACTTCCAAATCCTGCCTCATCTGTACCCTAGGGTCATCTGCTGGGCCACTAGACATCTGGCAGCAGCTGGACACTGGGCAGAGGCTGCAGCCCTGGTGGCTCCTCCCTTCAGCCCTCTGGAGCAGGTCTACCTCAGGCGCCTATTGGCCTTGGCCGAGCTGAGGGAGAACTCCAGGAGCTCACTCTCCTTTTCCCTGAAAAGAGTATTTATCTCTACATGTGAGTGATCGTCAGTCCTGGATCTTCACCCCTCGATTTTCTCTCAGTGAGAAAAGCAATAAAAAAGAGCTGAAGGTTCACCTCTAGCACTTGTGTTGTGCTGCGCTGAAGAGAGAGAGTGGGACTATGGATCCCCAGCTGCTCCCTGAGGCAAGGGGGAGGTGCCCTGGCCAGGCCGGTGTCCCCCTCCCCCGCCCACCTCCAGCCTTCACTGCTCTCTGAGCATGGCTGCAGTCAGAGCTGCTTCTGCAGAGCTCACTGTCTCTCCCTCTGGTGATTCCTCTCTGCCAGCCTTCAAAGAAGGATCAGATTCAAGATTTGTGCCCCCAAAGTAGGGGCCCTTTATAAAAGTATTTAAAAAAATTTTTTTTCAACACTTCAGACTGAACCCAGTGCCTTGCACATGCTAAGCAAGCTTCTACCACGAAGATACACCCTCAGTCCTTTTTATCTATTTGTGTGAGACAGGTTCTCATGATGTTACCTACTCTGGCCTCAAACTTGCTATCCTCCTGCCTCTCCTGAGTAGTAAAGGCTTTGAGATGTTGTCTCACCAAGACTGACCTGTGGATCCCATTTCTGCCCACTTCTTCAGGGAGCATGGAGTTCTCTGCCCAGACTGCCCTTCCTGTGAGGAATTACTGTGGAGATCTGTGGTGAAGAGAACACTCGCTCTGTTGCACCCAGTTAAAAAACAAAGTCAAAACCGGCCAGTGCAGAACGACAAAACAGGCTTTGGCCTGCTGAGAGGGTCTTTCTGAATGGTGGGATTGTGAGTGAATTTTCTTTCTCTGTACTCTCCATATTTACTCAAAAGAGTATATTATTATGCAATTAATCAAGACCGAAGACAAAAATATCTGGGAAATAACAGGTGCTAAGTGACATGTGAGGTTCTGTTTGTTGTTGCTCGAAGTCGGGCTGGGGGTCCAGATGAGCACGGCTGAAGCGCAGATGACAGGGTGCGCACTTTGGGCGGATACGTGGATGGGCACGTGGAGGTGGAGAGCACTGAGAAGTGCACCCCACAACCACGCGGGCAGCTGGGGAGCCAGGGTTCCCACCAGGACATCACACTGCTGCCTTCCCACCTCCTCCCATGAGATGGGTTCTCAGCTGAACTCGTCACACTGTCCCAGAGCATCCTGGGGGCCGAGGAGACGACTCCAGCCTGGCCCGAGCTGCTTTCTGAGCACTGAAAGTCTGGGATTTAGTTTATAGTTTACATTGCTCTGTAATGTAACAAGGACTCTGGAGCCCCTGACCAGAAGCCCCATAGAGGGAGAACAGACTCAGACCCTGCCGTGTGCCGCCTGCACATGGAGGTAGAGGCAGCTGCTATGAAATGATCCACAGAGGTAAAGGCCCACCCTCACCATCCAGATGTCAGGACAACATGACAGAGTCCGGGGGGGCAACCAGGGGTGGGGGTGGAGCAATTCGCAATGGAAAGAGGTGGGAAGAAAAGGTGGGAAGGTGAAATGCATAAGGCACAGATACAGCAGAAAGTTCAAATTCAATAAATTTGGGTTGCGATCACAGAGGTTGCGTAGTTCTCTTCATTCTTCTGTACAATAAATTCCTGACTTACAAACGCTTGCATTGCGATCTTCTACTGGTATACCGTATAAGACTCACTTTGTTGGCTTACAAACAAATCTGACTTAACAATAGTTGTCCAAAAACAAAACTTGTTCATAAGTTGGGGACATGCGGTGTGCTAGAGGGAAAAAGGGGGAGAAAGTGGGGATAGAGGAGAAAGTGGCTCATCTGACATTTTGGCTCCACAAGGGCTTGCATTGAGAAGGGCAGTTAGGCTGCATTTGCCAGCTTTCCCAGCCCTAAGACACAAAGCCTCGCACCCACAGTTTAAAGGAGCGGCTGGATGCAGCTCATAGTTTCAGGGGGTTCAGTCCCAGTTTGTTGTTGCTCGGAGTCGGGCTGGGGGTCCGTATCCGCCCGAAGTGCGCACCCAGAACACAAAGTGTTCTGCCCACAGTAGCTGGGAAGCAGAGCAGGGGAACAGCATCAGACAGGGAGAGACAGGGACAAGATACAGACCCCAGAATTCTGCCTCCATGACCCACCCAGACTCACCTAGAAGTGCACTCCACCAACCACCCCTGAGGCTCCCACCCTAACTACTCCCCAGGGGAAAGGTTAGTTTCATTCTGGGTTTGTTTGGTTTTCATTTGAGGTAATGACAGGGGAGAGACTAGAAATATGGATGGAAGGGGGTTACCAGGCAGCAGAGGCTGAGATTAGCAGGCAGAGATGGCAGCTATTCTGACAAAACCTGCCACCCTGCAACCCAGTGACCCTTTTAAAATAATGTTTCTGCACAGTGGCATTTAGGATGTCAAAATCACTGTTTGGCATTTAATGGCAGGGCCAGAACAGCAGGAACCCCTGTGTACGGTGGCCCCACAGTGACAAATATCCTACTCCCCAGACACATTTTCAGTGTTCAGCAGAATGCTTATCTGTTGCAAATCCTGTTGGTCAAGGGTCTGTGTCTAGAGCACAACTCTGTTTTCCATATAAATCCAAAGTTGCATTTATGCAGAGCCATAGCAAGGAATTCTGAAGAAAGCCCGTACTATCTTTGTTTTTAAATGGTAGTTACATTCATGGGACACCCAATGTCACATCCCATTTGCCTGTTGGCTTTGGAGTCTCACATGTGTAACCTCGTCGACCTTGCACGCACAAGACATTAAAAGAGAAATAATTCACTTTCAATTCAAGAAATTTGCTTGTTGGTTTTCTATAAAGTCAGATCTTCTAGACAGCATTGCATATGTACATGGAAAAAATTTTCAGAAAGTTAAATTCCATGTGGGCTGCATGATGATGCATGATGCATGATGATGACGCAGTGTTGTGGTTTAGATTTTGGGTGTCCCCCAAGCCCCTTGTCTTTGGGAGGTGACTGGATCATGGGGCACTGAACTCACCAGAGGATTAGTGCACAGAGGAGTTCAGAGCTGACTTGCTGTTAGAAGGCGGAGCCTGGTTAGAGGGGCGGGGGGGGGGGCGGGAATATGCCCTGGAGGGCGGGTCTCTCCCTCCAGCTCATTCCTTCTCTCTCTGCTTCCGGAGCGCCATGACGGGAGCCACCTCCTCTGCCAGGGCCTTAACCATGCCAGTTGTGCATTTGAAGCTATCAGCCATGGACTGACACCAGAGATCCAGGTGCAAAAGTTAAGGTGGCACTCAATCTTTTTTTAAGGCCAGCTCTGCATTTGCAAGACAAAGCAAAGTTTCCCTGAAAGCATAAAGTATAACCCCATTTCCATGAAATTCTAGGGCTGGGGCTAGGGCTCAGCAGTGGAGCACACCACACCAAGGCTCTGGGTTCAAACCCAAGAACCACCAGAAAAAACCAACAAACAAAAATGCTGAAATTCCAGGAAGCACAACATGTAACACATAGTGACAGAAAGCATTAATGATTACCTGGGGCAGGGCTGGTGGTGAAGGAAGTGGTTACACAGGTCTGTATTTGTCAAAACTTATCGATGTGCACACTTTTAAGATAGGTGCATTTGTCACATGAAATTATACCTCCATAAAGTTTATAAAATCTTATATGCTCACCGTTCTTCAATAACAAGCCCAGACATCATGTTTATCTGGTGTTCACATTCATCAGTTCTAAGTGAAAATATGGAAAAACTTACTTGATTAGATTTTTAAGAAGGTCAAGAAAGGGGCATGTAGGAAGGCCTTAAAAATGGTAACATAGGGCCAGGGATTTAGCTCAGTAGTTATACCACCTGCCTTGCAAGCGCAAGGTCCCGAATTTGATCTCCGGTAACCATATACAACAAGGCTGGGCGTGGAGACTCACACTTACTAGCAATCAGTACCACACAGCACAGTGCCAGGGTGTGTGACTCATGCCTGTGATCCCAGTACTTTGGAGGCAGAGGCAGAGGATTGCTGTGAGTTCGAGGCTTGCCTGGTCTACCTAGTGAGCTCAGGGTCGGCCTGAACTACAAAAGTAAGACCCTGTCTCAAATGAAAAAGGGCTGGGGATTTAGCGCAGTGGTTCCAGTGCCTGCCTTGAAAGTGCAAGGTCCCGAGTTCTATCTCCAGTAACCACATACAACAATTCTAGGCATGATAAGTCACACCCATCAGCAATCAATACCACATGCCACAGTGCTCACGCCTATAATAGCAGCACTCAGAAGGCAGAGGCAAGAGGATTGCTGTGAGTTCGAGGCTGAGCTCAGGGCCAGCCTGAACTACAAACCGAGACTCTGTCTCAAAAAAAAAAAAAAAAAAAAAAAAAAAAAAAAAAAAAAAAAAAAGCAAAATACATAGAATGCTGTGGTGGCAGGGATAGTGGCTTGTTCTTTTCATCTCAGCCACTCAGGAGTCTGAGGCAGGAACACCACAAGTTCGAAGCTTGTCTCGTTAACTTATCAAGAGTTTTTCTCAAAATGAAGTCTTAAAAAAAAGGACTGAGGCTGTAAAACATTTGCCTAGCATGTATGAAGCCTGGGTTGAATCCTCAGTAGCAAAAAAAAGGGCAAATGTTACTTACAATTAGTTTTTATAAACACAAAAAAATATATTGCTACAGCATGAATGTTTTTGTCTCCTTCAGAATTCACGTAGAATGTTAATTCCCGGTGCAGCGTATTAAGAAATGTGGTCCTGGGGTCTGGGATTTAGTTTAGTGGTTCTGGCTTCTGCCTCACAAGCACAAGGTCCTGAGTTCCATCTCTGCATTAAAAAAAAAAAAAGAAAGAAAAGTGGCCTCTAGGAGGCGCTGTGGTTTGAAGACCCTTTGAGTACATCCCTCAGGGTTCAAGGGTTGAAGTTTTAGTATATGTGCTGCCGAAGCGAGCACTCAAGGGTTGAAGTTTAATCATATGTACATGAAGGTTAACTTGACCATGATGCTTAAAGGCAGGGCCCTTGGGAGGAGTTTAGGATTAAATGAGGTCATGGGGCAGTGACCTTATAAGGACAGAGAGACCAGAAAAGATACATATGCTACTCATCTGTCACAATGTGACACTTGTCGCCACCCTGGAACTCTTCCTATGATGGTAAGGGCTATCAGACATGGGTCCTTGACCTTGGATTAGCACCATGAACCAAAATGAACCCCCTCTTTAGAAAGTTAGCCTGCTCCAGGTATTTTGTTGTTGTGATGAATGAATGAATAAGAGAAAGCCTTTGTGAAGGTTGTGGGACGCCCTCATACAAGGCCCTAATGGCAGGAGTTCCTCCCCTCACCCTTCTGCCACAGGGAGACGTAGCATTTGTCCCCCTGGAGGAGGCACCAGCAAGACGCCCTCTCGTGAGCCGAGCTGCTTCACTGGACCTGCAGCACATGGGTCCTGGACTTCTCAGTCTCAAGTTGGGAGAAGTGAGTGTCTGGTGTTTATAAACTTCCTGCCTCACATTTGCTCAAGGATCCCCACCTCAGGCTCCCTTTCTAGAAAATCTGAGACACCAGAAAGCCTCACTCCAAAGAGCAGGGGAAGGGTAAAGCATTCTGAAGGGACAATCTGTCATGGAGGTTTGGTGGTGACACGTGGCCCCTGCTCAAAGGCCCCACATCTCTGCTTTCCTTCCAGGCCCCATTTCCCTGTAGGATACGATCCACAGTTCTGGCTTGTCCTTTTTAGGTCCCGGCACAGCATCTTCTCCCTGTCGTTACTTCTTCACCCAAGTTTCCCCTACACGTCACAGCCATTTCCTGTGGACAAGGACCTCACGCTCATCTCACTCCCCAGGTCCTCCATGAGGCTGCCCCCAGTGGCTCCATGTCATCTCATAGGCCACTCGATCATGGACTGAAGCTATGAAACTGTGAGCCAAAAGAAAGCTCTTTCATTATAAGTTAACTAGCCCAGGTACTTTGTTATCGCAGGAGAAAGCTGGCTAACACACGTGGTATCCATATGAAAGGAAGTAAGGAGACATGGCCTGTAATTCTAGCACTCTAGGAGGCTGAGGCAGGAGGACTGCAAGTTCAAACCCAACTTGGGAACTCTAGTGACCTACTGTGATTTTGTCTCAAAATAAACACATAAGGAAAGGACTGGGGGTATAGCTTAGTGCAAATGTCTTGAGTTGAATCCCAGATACTACAAAAAGAAGAACAAGAAGAAGAGGAAGAGGAAGAAGAAGGAAAGAAAGAAAGAAAGAAAGAAAGAAAGAAAAAGAAAAAAAATTTAAAAGAGGAGGAAACTTCAGACACACACACACATAGAGATAATGATGTAAAGGTAGGAATGTAGGAAGGCACGCCACTCGAGGAAGGAGACAGAGCTGGAGTAACATGGCCACAAGCCAAGGAAGGTAAAGGATCTCTAGCCATGGCCTGAGGATGGAACAGACAGAGAGAGGGCCCCCAGGGCCTTCAGAGCTTCTGGCCTCTGGGGCTGGCAGAGAACACATTGCAGTTGCTTTAAGGCCCCTGGTTTGTGGCACTTGTTACAGCAGTCCTGTGAATCAATGTACCCATTAAACAGATTTCAATGGGGCTGCGGGGGGGGGGGTGGTGGTGGAGGAAAGATGCTTTCTGGTATCCTCCAGCCTGCTTGTCCAACAAACCAGCTGGTCCTTATGGATCCTCCTGCCACCCTCATAGTCACCGAGGTTTTTAGCACCTGCTTAGCAGAGAGGATCTGACTCACACACACTGAGTTCAAAGCCAGTATCTGCAGTATTTTCCTCCCAAACAACCTGGGCTTCGCTGAGCTCGTTAGGAGAGGATTCTGAGACAAAACTGCCAGCCTTGTCTGCTCTTAGAGGTCAGTCCTGAAGGTCCTGTGACAGTCCTCACATTTGGACTCAGTTCTTTGATCGGTACAAATCTAAGATCTGAAGGGTCAAACAAGAACTTCTAAATCTCACTAAAATTTTGCCAGCCACAAATCTGGTGCCATTCTGGAAATACAACCTATCAGCCTTGCTAAGAGCAGATTGGCGGTCAGGTCTCTGGCTTCTTGGTTCCATTCATCCGTGCTGTTTCCCTACAAGCCCGGACTTCAGCCCTTGTCTCCCAGAGGTAATCAGCAAGCCAGGACTCTTCCATTTACCTCTCCAGGCTCAGGTTGCCCCAGGACACAGCCAAGCCAGCTCCCACTGCCAGCGATCTCACAATGATGCCCGCAGCAAGGAAACATCACAGGCAGCTGCACTCATTAGCATCCTGGACACAGCTCCTGTCGGTATGCACAAATCCACCTCTGAAGTCTGTCTTTCAATCCAATCATTTGTGCCCAGAGAGAATGCAAATGGATGTGAAATTTGCAGCCAAGTTAGAAGTCACACTTTCCCTATTTCAATCTACATTGACTCTATTTTCTTTGGAAATGCCAGTAATTCAGATTTGATGCCTGTATTTTTTCCTTGCTTTATTTTTATTTTTAAAGCTAATAGTTCCCTTTGGTTTGGTTTGATTTTCGAGGTCCTGAGGCTGGGTGTTGCTCAAGCTAA
>PVIR01031865.1:0-19089 GCA_004026965.1 Petromus typicus
TACCTCCAGCTAGCGTGGAGATTCTTAGAGCTATATGAAATCTATTTGAGAATTTATGATTTGAGAATTTATTTTAAATTGAGTATCCCTTCTTTGTTAATCTTTCCAAAAAGGGTACCTATTTTCTCTCTTTAATTTTATTTTTATTTTAATTTTGCAGTGCTGGGCCTCAATTCCAGGGCCTCATACATGCTAGACAAGTGCTTTGGCACTAAGTAGTACCCTCAGGATTTCCCCTTAATTAAGAAAAATTATGGAAAAAATATGTATCATGTTCAATGTACAGTTTGGTGACATTAATTACATTCACAATGTTGTATAATTATTAGCACAACATCTATGAATTTGACTCCTCTAGATACCTCATATAAATGGAACCATACAATATTTGTCTGCTATAGGCATTTATAACATTCATATATTGAACCCAAACCCCTGCTAGCTCAGAATGTGACAGTATTTGAAAAAACAAAAAAGATTATGACAGTATTTGGACACAGGGACTTTAAAGAAGTGGTTAAGGTAAAATGAGGTTATTGGAGCAGGACCCTAATGTAGCCTGACTGGTGTCCTTGTAAGAAGAGGAGATTAAGACACAGACATACACAGAGGGAAGATTATGTGAGGACACAGGGTAAAGCCATTGGCAAGCCAAGGACATAGATCTCAGAACCTCAGAACCTCAGAACCAAACCTGCTGATGCCATGGTCTGGGCTGCTATCCTCCAGAACTGTGAGACAGTAAATTTCTCTTGTTCAGCCCACCTAGTCCAAAGTGTTTTTCTTACAGTTACTGTAGCAAATGAATACCGTGTCCTTTTTGAATTTTTTTTTTCCAGTATTGGGAATTGAACTCAGGATCTTGCACTTGCCAAGGCAGACATGGCACCAGTATACTACATTCCCAAGCCCTTACCTTGTCCTTTTGTGTCTGGCATATTTTATTTAATGTAACATTTTCAGTAACCAGGTGTAGTATCAGGTTATCTCAGGAGGTTGAGGCAGGAGGATTGCCTTATGGCCCGCCTGGGATATATATTGAGTTCAAGGCCAACCTGAGCTACACAGGGACTCTTATCTTCAGAAATCAAAAAACAAAACAAAATTTCAGGATTGATTCATGTTGTAAAAATTTTTTTAATTTTATTTTTTGAGACAAAGTCTCACTTTGTAGTTCAGTCTGGCCCTGAACTCACTATGTAGCCCAAGCTAACCTTGAACTCTTGGCAATCTTCCTGCCTCTGCCTCATGAGTGCTAGGATTACAGGTATGATCCACCACACTCAGCATTGTTTTTTAGCAGTGGTCTCGCTTTTGTAGTGCAGGCTGGACTTGAATTCACTATATACCGTAGGCTGGCCTTGAACTCTGAGCAATCCTGCCTCAGCCTTCAGAGTACTGGGATTATAGGCATATGCCTGCACACCCTGCTGTCATTTCTTTCTATTGACTAAATATTATTCCATTGTCTACAGAGACTACTTTTTATATATTGGTTCTGCTGGATACTTGCGTTATTTTATCTTCTGATTATTATGAATGATCCTGCAAAGAGCATGAATATGTGTCTTTATTGCTATTGTAAAATACCCAACACCTCCACCTTCAGGGAGGAGAGGTTTATTTTGGCTCAAGTTTTGTAGAACGTCAGTCAGTGGTAGGCTGGCTCTAGGGTAGAGGCGATGTAGTAGAAGGTTCTAGGTGGAGGGAAGCTATGCACGCATGGCATACCAGACAGGAAGCAGAGATCATGAAGGGGAAACCCTCATAGGAGGTATATACTTCCAAGTCTCGGCCCACTGATTTTCCTCTTTGAGCCAGGCCCCTCCTCCTAACATCATACTTAACTATATGTCTTAAAATCCATTCACCTCTCCAAAGCCCCACCAATGAGTGCTATGGTTTATGTATACATGTCCCCTCTTAGTGGGCAAAGATCTATGTAATATTTTAGATAGATACCCTTCCATCCAAGCAATACTGGATGTACTTTTTTCCTTCCTGCCTGCATTTGGGTTTGGGGAGCTTGTGCCTTTCCTGGTTTCCTCGCACTTCTGCATAGCTTCAACCTTGTTTCCCTGAAGGTTGCTTTGCCTCCCAGAAACAGTATGGCTTTGCCTGCTTCTTGCTAATGTAAAGCAATGGCATAAAGGAGATGATCATTTATTTTTAGTTCTTTTTTTCCTCCCATGACCTGTGTGTGTTCCTCTTCTCCTAAAACAGTGTTTTCTCCAAGCAATGTACATGATCAGAAGATTCCATATTTGCATATTAGAGATTGTCAGAGAAGCAGAGCCAATAGAATGTGGATGTAGAGGGAGAGATTGTGAAAGTTGGTATGTCTGAAATTTGTGGGGGTTGCCAGCAGGCTGGAAATGTTGGCAAAGTTTAAGCTGTGGTTTTGAATTTAAAAGTCAGTCTCAAGATAAGATTTCTCTTCCTTGAATACTCTTTAGTCTTTTAAGGCCTAATGCGATATGTATCCTGCTCACATTATAGAGCATTCTCTGCCTTACTCAAAGTCTACTGTTATAAATGTTAATACCTTTAGTAACATCCAGACATGTGTGTAGCCAGACATCACATTGTCTTGTTTTCTTCAAATGGATCCATAGCTTCATTGTAATCTTAATTAAAATCCAAGAAGACTTAATTGAATTGCTTATTCTTTTTTTTTTTTTTTAGGTTTTTTTAGACAGGGTCTCGCTTTTGTGGTTCAGGCTGGCCCTGAGCTCAGCCTCAAACTCACATCAGAGCAATCCTCCTGCCTCTGCCTCCCGAGTGCTGGGATTACAGGTGTGAGCCACCACACCCGGCACTGTGGTATGTGGTACTGGTTGCTGCTGGGGTGAGTCTCCACGCCCAGTATTGTTATGTGGTTACCGGGGAATCGAACCCAGGCCCTTGCGCTTGCAAGACAGGCGCCGGAACCACTGAGCTAACTCCCCGGCTCTCAAATTGCTTATTCTTTTTGAGATAAAGTCTCACCATGTACCCCAGGCTAGCCTCAAACTCACAGCACGTGCCTCAGCCTCCAGAGTGCTAGGATTCCTCACCTGTGTCACAGTGCTCGGCAAACAGACTTATTTAAAAAAAAAAAAAAAAAAAAAGGCTGTGCCAGATGTGGTGGCACCTGCCTGTGATCTCAGCATTTAGGAGGCTCAGGCAGGAGGATCATTGTGATTTTGAGGCCAGTGTGGAATACATAGTAAGTTCAAGGTCAGCCTGAACTGTATAGTGAGATCTTGTCTCAGAAAAAAATTTTTTAAAAGAAAAAACACAATATTAATTCATTTATAGCAAAATCTAGGCAGTGCAAACTGACAGCAAGTAGATCCTTGATTGCCTAGGAAGAGATCAAGTGTAGGACTCTGAAGGGAGCAGAGAACATTTAGGGTAGAAAATCCGTTCATTATTTTTATTGTGCTGATGGCTGTTTGATTGAAAAATGTCAATTTCTCAGTTTCTACTTTTTTTTTTTTTTTGAGACAAGGTCTTACTTTGTCGTTTAGGCCAGCCCTGAGCTCACTATGTAGCCCAGGCTAGTTTCAAACTCAGCAGTCCTGCTCTTGCCTCCCTAGTGCTGGGATTACAAGTGTGAGCCACTTGTAATCGCCCGACATACGCCCGACATTGTGGTATGTGATTACCAGGTATCAAACTCGGGACCTTGTACTTACTAGGCACATGCTGGACCCACTGAGCTAAATCCCTGGCCCCTATGAATTTATTTTTCAGAGAGTCTCACCATGTAGTTCAGGTTAGCCCTGAACTCACTATGTAGGCCAGATTGGCCCAGAACTTGTAGCAATTCTCCTGCTCAGCTTCCTGAGTAGTGGGATTGCAGGCATGTGCCAGCATGCCTGGCAGCTAGTTTATTTTTTAGTTCCTTCCTTCTATGGCTGATTGCTTCTTTCTTGCACAGTGACACAATCCTTCCATCCTGATAAGCTCATGTCTGCTGTCCCTCAGCTTCACATAGCTGATTTTTGGAGCCACAGTGTGCCCCTAGGAAGAATACAAAATACTTTGCAGAGACTACTGAACATTCTGGGGCCCCTGCACACTGGAAATGGATCCCTATGTTGCCGCCTCCAACTTACATCACAGCCTTAGCCGCATCTCTGTGTCCCCTTTTTCCCTCTGCTCAGCATTCTCTCTGCAGAGGCCTGGGAAGCTTAAGCTCCCAGCTGTTGACCTCAAAGGTCAGATGTTGCTTGTTTTTCTTAATTGGCTACTCATTAGAATATGTACCAGTAGCTATCAAATAGCATCAATCTTCTTGTAGCTTCTTCCTTCAGTTGAAGTCTCATCTGGGACCTTTATCTACCCCAGATTTAAGGAGAAATTAGCACAAGATCTGGGAACACTTGAGTTCCTAACTCCTGGCCCCTAATCCAGGGGATGCTCCACTTATGTCCTTTACCCTCCCCTTGTGACTTGTATCATGTGATCCTGGGAATGAGAGCAGAGAATCCAGTCCTGGGCCCTGCCTTCCAGTGGCCTGGCAGCTTGGACAGTGGTGGCAGTAGCCCTGTAGGGGTCTGAGCTTCCTCCCCTTCACGTCTGCTCAGTTGCCCTAGTGACTGTGTGACAACTCCACCCCCTTGCCCTGCCACTGCTGCTGCTTGCACTTGCCATATAAATAGAGGCTAGGAGCAGCTGGGTTCTCTTGGCAGTCACCATGAGGGCGCTGCTCCTGCTCTGCTGCTTCCTGGCCTCCCTCCTGCTCTCAGGACAAGCAGGTATGACCCTCTGCATGGGTGGTTCTGGCTGTATCCTCCCTGATGTCTTAAGGTTTTCTACTCTCTGGAGTGGGGCAGAAGGGCTGATGCAAAGCTTTGCTTCTTGCTGCTGTTGCTGTTGCCACCCCTCTTGGAGTCTGAGCTGTGGAGAAAGTGAGGTGTTAGTACTTGAGAACAGAGAAGGAGCTTTTGAGCTCCAAAGGAAGTAAAGGAAGTAAAGGGAGGCAGGTGGGCCTGAGGCTTGGGCTAAGGTCAGAGAGATGCCTGACCACCAGAAACAGGGAAGAGGACCTCAGAAACCAAGCCTAGAGAAGCCTTCAAGATAGCTAAATAACAGTCATGGAGCTGGAGGTCTTTTGGGTGACCCTCTCACCAGGTGGGAAAAGTGGCAGAGGCTTTGGCTCTTGGAGACCTGGGTTTTGCATGACTGAGGACGGAGCAGAGCACTGTGGACAAAGTTGGGGGTTGTTTTATGAACAGTAGAGTAGAGTTCGGGATAGGGATGGAATGGAGTAGAGTTTAGGGTTTGGGTTAGAAACAGAATTGGACACACTGTCCAGAGAGGAACGGCCCCATTCTGGAGGAGAGCCTCTGTGAGGGGTGGGGGCTTTCGTCAGGAAAGGGCTCAGCTCTACGTTCCTGGGCTTTCCTTTGATATCTCAGCACTTTATATGGCAGAGGTGGTGGCTTGGGTTGCAGCATGGAGGTTATTTATAGGCTGTGAGGGGACACCCGATCATTTTTCCATCTCTCTGGTACCTAAGACTCATCGGACTGAATTCCCCTTCGAAGTGCACTGAGGAGTTGCTCCGGAGTTCTCCTAGGAATCTAGGGTTCCCACTTATCTCTTGGCCAAGCCTTTAGTTTGCACACAGGACTTTCAGGGCCTAGAGTTCCAGTCTGTCAGGACTCCTGACAATAGGGAGAGGCTCTGTCCAGTGAGGAGGGCACGAATTAGCAGAAGCAAAGCTATTCTTTTGGGGATCAGAAAGTAAAGTGGGGGGCTCCAGCTGTTGCATATGTTGCTGGGCCCTGCCCTTGTCTGCCCTTGAGTTAATTTGGGCTTTGCAGGCTGCAGTGACTAGAGTGGTGAATATTCCAAGCGGCTGTCAGGTGGCTAAGTATGGAAACAGCCATGTAATTGGATCCTGAGCCCGAAGCCACTGCCACCCTCTCCCCTTTGTAGCCTCTCCTCTGCTCAGCCTAGCGCCAGCTGCCACCTTGAGGTTTCCATATAGCAAATCCTGAGGAATTTTTCGCCTTTTAGGGACAATCTTTATTTTTCTTCCTACCCAGGAAACTGGGCATCTGAGTGTTCCACAGGCCATGCTGGGTGCCCTTGCTGTAGGAAAGGAGACAAATATTTTGTGCAGAGGTCCTTTCATGCACTATCTCCTTCCTGGGCCCTGTGGTTTTCTCTTTGCCTGGCCTGTCCCCCATTGTGCAAGCTTCCCTTTGCCCCTGGTTCCTGTTTATTTTATCACTACTCTGCCCTAGTCATAGATTGTCTGCCTAAGACATGGCTTCCTCTTGTGTTCACTGGAAGGTTGCAAGCCAACAGGTGACTTCCTTGTGGCCCCATGATGACAGTCCTTCATAGTGGCAGATCTTCCCCTAGAATTGTGTCACTGTGGTCAAAGGTCATGTCTTTGCTCCTGAACTCTTCTTCCCCCTCCACTGCTGTGTTGTTTCTCTCTCGTTTCCCTCAGCTCTTTCCTGGGTGACAGAAGTTCTTGCTAAGCTCTCTTTGCCCACTTTTAGGGGTTGGACCCTGAATCTCTACCCTTTCTTTTTCTTATGTCCCCATGAGCTGGAGTGGTAGGGTCTGTGCCCTAGTCACTTTGCTTCCCAATGGGTTCCTCACTACCAGAAACTTCCCTAGTCTTCCCGGATCCGTTGCCTCAAGTCCTCTGTAACTACCTCATGTTCTCTGGTCCTTGCTTTGGCATAGGAATAAATCTGCTTAAGGAAGGGGAAAGACTCTTGAGATGGTTTGATCAGTCTCCTTCTTGTCAGAAATGAAAGGCTCCATTGAGACAGGGCCATGCCCAGCACTGCTGACCTTAGCCCACCCAGGATTTCCTTCCCTTCTTACCTGCCTCTGTCTGACAACCCTGAGGTTGGGTGTCAAAGAGGGGAAAAGAATAAGAGCACCTGAAGCAAGTTTCCCAAGAGTGATGCTTTTGGTCTTTGAATTTCTGGAGAATAGGCTGGGTAGATGGTACAGAGAACATTGGTTTGGATTTAAACCATTTGTTGCTTATGGTTGATTTGGGATACCTTAGCTCCTGTTGTCCCTTTTGATACTTGATGCAGAGATTGGAGACCTTCGGGATGTCGTGTCTATTCATTCTCCATTATGTGGCCCCACTCTGCCATTCCATTGGCAAATAGTTGGTGCATGTTGAAGGTCCTCATTTGTAGGCCCATAGCTAGTGTGTCCCTTTTTAAGAGACAGGGTTTCAGGGTGATCTGTCAGAAGGCCCTTCCTCCCACATCCCTAGGCTGGTGTTACCAGAAGGAAGTTGCATTCCTGTTTCCTTAACCAGGCAACCTAGCTGCTACCATCCACTGGTAGCAAGTTCAGGGATCTTGGGGAGAGAGCAGACTCCAGAGCCTTTTGAGCCCTCTGAAGCCATGTCCTTCATCTAGCTTATCACACTTGGATGAGGTTGTAGGAAGTATCTTGTCACTCATTTTCCATATCAAGTCTATGGCATGGTTTACTCCTAAAATGTGCTTATGGACAACCCCCACTCCCCTGCACCCCAAACAGTCACAGTTTCCATGGTAGCCTTTGGAACTGCAGTTTTGGAAAGGCTGGTTTTGTCCCACATCCAGGTGTTACAGTGCAGTTTAAATAGCTAGCTCATGGCAGGCCAGAGCTGAGGTTCAGGTCTTTTCACTCCTCAGCTAGTGCTTTTTCCCATTAATCTCCTGAGGGACATCCAGATGAGGCCAGGTGCATTCAGCTGACTAGTTGATGCTTACTTGGCTGCATGGGCTAGGAAGGAGCCCAATCCACCAGAGGAGGACAGCTGTCCGTGAGGGGCAAGGACAGGGCCAGCTGCTGTGCATCCTGGCTGGAATGTAGGTGGCACCTGGGAGAATAGCTTGGGATGGGATCTGCTTCTCTGGAATGCTAGGATGGAGTACCTTGGTTTACTTATGTCTCCTGGGGATGTCCCTATTCCAAACCCAAATCCAGGCTTCTTATGGAACAGCTTTTACATGTTAATGTTGCTCAAGTATGCAAAGCCCTTTGTGCAAATACTTTGCCACATCTCATCATTTATGAATTCATCCGATATTTATTAGATCTGTACTATTTTTTATTTTTATTTTTAATTTTTTAAGGTTTTTCTTTTTGAGACAAGGTCTCGCTTTGTAGTTCAGGCTGCTCCTGAACTCAGCAATCCTGACTCTACCTACCAAGTGCTGAGACTGCAGATGTGAGCCACCATGCCCTGGCATTATGGTATGTAGTACTGATTGTTATGTGGTTACCAGGGATCAAACCTGGGCCCTTGCGCTTGCAAGGCAAGTGCGGGAACCACTGAACTAAATCTGTGGCCCTATCTGTACTATTTTTTAGGTCATAGGAGAATTCAGATAGGCATTTTGTCCAATAGGGAGGATAAGGCTTCTTCTGGCCGTTGTAGCTGTGCATATAAGACATATGTGACATAGGCGTATAGGGAAAAAGTGAGGTGGGCTGAAGGAAGGGGACAGGTTATCTTGAAGTGAATGAATTAGGAAGTATTTAAGATGAGACATTGAACTTGGCCTTGAAGAAAGTGGGATTTGGACATGGAAAGCTAGAAGGAAAGGAACTCTGTGTAAAATGAACAGATTGAGTTAAAGGCTATGGGGAGACCCAAGAAAAGCTACTGTTGTTCTCTCTAGGAGAAGGTAGGCAGGTGGAAATTGGGACTGTGGGAAATTGATTTGGAAAGCAGGGTTGGAATCAGTGTATAAAGAACCTTGAGAGGTAGGCAGTGGGTGGAGTGAGCTGTATTGTGGGGGCAGTGAGTAAGCATGGAAGGCTTGAGGAACATGTACCCGACAGTTACTGTAGGAGCTGAACAGCTTTGTCAGGAAAGCAAGTGGACTTGGAGGTCTTCATGGTGACTGGTGTGGGACGGGAGTGGGAATACAGGTTGACTCAGCAGAGCTGAGGGCGAATCAGCTTCTGAACCTGGGGCACCAGGGGGAGAGGGGATCCCTGATGGACTTTGGTTTAGGTCATTGGAAGAACAGTCTTGCCAGACAAAGACAGGAAGTACAGGAGAAAAGGGCAGATTGCAAAAGTTGAGTTTGGATCATTATAAATGCTGAGTGCCCATAGGATGTCTGGATGGGATATTTTATAGTGGTTACAAAAGCAAGGTTGAATGTGGTGGTACATACCTGTATACCCAGCACTCTGAGAGGCCAAGGCTGAAGGACTGGAAGCTCCAGCCCAGCCTCAGTAATTTAGCAACTTGGTGAGACCTTATCTGAAAATAAAAAATAAAGGGGATGAGGATGTAGTTTAGTGAGAAGGCCCTATGTTCAATCTCTAGTACCATTTAAAAAAAAAAGGTGTGTTTGGATGTAGCCTACAAAGAAAGTCAGGCCTATAAATCTTGAAATAAGATTCATTTGCCTAATGATAAAAGTAAGGCTGAGGTCGAAGTGGTTATTGTAGGGTGGGAGGATGAGATAACGAGGACTGGTCCTTAAAGAGCATTGGGTTTGAGGGGTAGGAGGAAGAAGATAGGACATGAACTTTAGAAAGATGGGAAAGTATCCAAAAAAAGACACAGACCTGGCAGCTGAGGGAAAGGGTGTCTTTTTAGAGGAAGGGGGTGGTCACTATTTCAGTGTAATGGAGATACTTAGGGAGATGTGTTCATTTTGACAATTTGGAGGTCACTGATAGGTTGTGAGGGATTAGGAACGTTTAATGAGGACCTGGAAGCAACCTATTTAGACATAGAGACTCAAGTTGGGAAGGATAACAGGCAGTAGTAGAACCAGCAGGTAGATGGGTTTGCAAAGCAGGTTTTTTAATTCACCGTTAGAGAAAATTAAGTCTGTTTATATTTGCGGAGGAAGGATTCTATACAGAGGGAAAAGTTGGATACTGCAGAAAAGAGGCGGAGATAGGTGACTGAGATCTGAGAATAGCTGAGCTGGGTAGAAAAGGTCTAGGGAAAGTCTCCTGTAGCTCTGAAGAGGAGCATGAGAGTCCTCTGTGAACACTAGCTTTAGAGGTGATCTCAGTGGCCCGAGTCAGCCAGCATGTTACTCGAGGGAACCAGGCTGTTGGTTCCATAGCCAGCACTGGGGATTTCTCTGGAGATCATTAAAGACTAGAAAGGGGGAGGAACCAGTGTAATCTTCCAAGAACTCTGTGAGGGGTAGGAGGAGCCCTTTTGTTCCAAGATTGTGATACTTAAGCTGAACCCAGTTCCTGAGCTCCCCTGGTGAGAAGGAAATGGATAGTAGGTGGGCGAGGAGGCCACAGGTAAAGTCATGCAGGAGTTTTAATCAGCCTGGATGTTGGAACCTGCCCTCTCTAATCTTACAGTAGAGGGCAAACTTTTGAGCTCCATTGTTTAAGATAAGGATGCAGCAAATGTCTACGAAGTCTGATTTGGGTAAAGCACTGTGGTTTTGCTCTATCAGGATTAGTTTCTTTTTCTTGGGTTTTTATTTTTATTTTTTTTTCAGGGTCTTGCTATGTAGACTGGGCTGGCCTTGAACTTGAGTTCCTCCTGCTTCAGTCTTCTGAGGATTAGTTTTTAAAGTGGAAATTGATGGAGGAGATACATGGCCTGGGTTACAACCTGTTCTTATTTTTTCTTGTTGAATAGAGATAGAAGTCCAGAGCTAGGCTTCCTCCGTGTGTTTTCCTGGCTGTGAGGCCAATATCCCTTTGATAGCCCAGTGGTGGGGCACCCTTGGATTAAAGATCAAGATTGAGAGAAGCAAGTTGTGTTCTTCACAAGATCTTCAAAGAACCCTGGCCCTGTCCTCACTGCCCTTCTCAGGCAAACATTAGAGCTGGAGCAGCCTGTTTCCAGACACTGTAACCACCCTCTTTGGCTTCTGTATTCCCTCTGGCTGGCTTCCTTCCCTATTCTTATGCTGGCAGCTACTCCTCCACTTTTGCTACTAAAACCCATGATTAGGAAAGGATGTATTCAATCCAGTGGAAGGCCAGTTTTCAGTGTTTTAGATTTTCCCTTTTCCAGATCCTTCTTTGTTTTAAAGTATTTGGAAGACTTTAGCTCAAGGAGTGTTTCTGAGGTAGAGTTTCTTTGGTGGGCAATGTCTTAAGAAGTCCCTAAATCACAACACAGAGGCAGTAGATACCTCAGTGGTTCTGAGTACCAAGGGGTTGAGTTGTAGAATGAGTTTCTCTACCTGGTCCTGAGTGAGTGAATGAACCACAGAAAACACAACTGTAGGGCTGCCAAACTGGGTGTGCCTAGTGTTCTAGAGGTCCTAGGACCCTGTGCTCATCTCAGTCCCGTGTGCTCAGCAGGAGGCAAAGGTGGCAGACAAAACACAGCAAATGGGATGGGTCAGGTTTTTTGGATTTGTTTTGTTTTTTGAGACAAGCTCTGGCTATTAGTTCAGGCTGGCCTTAAACCCTGTGTAGTCTAGGCTGGCCTTGAACTCATGGCAATCTTCCTGTTTCAGCCTCCTGAGTGATGGAATTACAGGTGTACTACACCCAGCTGGGGTGAGTCAGATTTAATTGAAATTCTGGAGACTCCTTCCTGGTCTGGTCTGTGTTTGTCTAGGATTGCAAAGTCCAGTCCCATTTGATGTTAACCTTTTCCCTCTCCAATCATAAATATGGTCTTGCAGTCAGGATTCTAAGCCATCTTCACTCTACAGACATGCTTGCCACTGATCTGTCCTTCATTTTCACCGAGGGCTTTGGGAATAGCCATTCCTGAGCCCCGCAGTCTCAGATTGGGGATCTTAGGTAGCAGAATCAGAAATGAAATGTCAGAATTAAATCCGAAGTAAATGCAAAGCCTGAGATTTAGGTCAGCAATGCCCCCACCTGCTTTGCAACAACATTGTGAGTTTGATCCCCAGTACCCTCCCCATACAAGTAAATGCAATCAGGTATTAATCTCAACTGACAACTAGAATATAATTATTTACTTAACAGACAGAACTAAGTAGAAATTTAGATGAACTAGAATTAGAGTTCCTAAACTACTAGAGGAACAACCATTCATGCTCCCAGGCCAAGGTCTTTCGGTAACTTCTTCTCTCTAGTCCTCCCTAGTTCTTCTCCAGCTCTCCTCTGTAGTGTGGCAGGGAGGCCTCCCTGGGGGTACACTGGGTGTGGCTGTGCCCAATTCTCAAACCATCCTGAGTTCTTGTCCTAGTGGGCACCATTCCTGGAGCCCTTTCCTGAGACTGCCCCATGGGAAGCAGAGGAAAGCGGAATTACCACTGTTGCATCCAGCTCCAGGTACTGGACTCAGGCAGATTCTTAGCAGGACATTCAGCTCATTGCTGTGTGTTAAGAATAAGAAGGGGCTTTTCTCTTCCCGTTCTCTTCCCTGGGAGAAAGACCTGCTTCTTCTCCTACTCTGCCTTGAGAGCCATTGCTCTCCAGTTCTTTACAGCAGGGCAGAGTGAGTGAGGGCTGTGAGCCAGCAGAGCAGTCAGCAGGCCGTGCAGAACAGGATGTGCTGCTCTGCTTGGGAGCCCACCTTCAGGTGAGAGAAGGCAGACAGACATAGGGAGGAGTGAAGAGGAGGTAGTATCAGAAAGAACGTGACGGATTGTCAGGGACTGACTGAGTTGCTCCAGGAACTCGAGGGTGGAGTGAAGGAATAGCATGTTTGATGCAAGAGGAGGGAGTGGCAAGGCACATGTGGGGCTGCCTATAAGGCCCAGATCTTAGTCCCTTGTCAGGCCTGCAAGGCCCTGGCCAGAATGCACAGTGAAGGCAGGAATAGGTTGTGTCTCTGCCACCAGGAGCTGCCCTTCTATTTGAGGAGATGACTTGCACCGAAAAAAAATGTAATGAACACCCCAGCAGCTTGTACTTTGGTTGGAGTACAGAGGATCGCTGGGAAGGTCAGCCCCTTGGAGGGGCAGGGTGTCAGGTACATTTGTATGAAGAGCCAGTCACTGAACTGTCAGCTCTGAGAGGACAGAAGCTGTGGTTTTTTTGTTTAATTTGCTCATAGGGTAATCCATGCTATCTATGGTTTTGCCTTCATGGCTTGATTTACCAGTAGCCAACTATGTTCTAAAAATATTACACAGAAAATTCTAGAAATATTTCAGAAGTTTTAAATAATGTTTATTACTGTGTATTATTGTTGTTCATCTCTTACTATACCTAACTTATAAATTAAACTTTATGGGTATGTATGTATGTATATATGGAAAGAGCGGACCATATAGGGTTTGTTCCTCTTTGTGGTACAGGCATACACTGGGGGGGGGGGGTCTTGGAATGTGTCCCCTGCAGGTGAGGACTATTGTACTGGATCAATAACACTTAGCACAGCTCTTGGCTCATTGATGGCATTTAACAATGTCTAATGAATGAGCAGATGATTTGTGTAGGCAGAGACATCTGAGGATGGTGTTCAGAGCCAAGAGGTGGGGGAGCTCAGAGACCAGCTCAGGCTAGAATGTGAAGCTCATGTTCAGGGGAGATGAGGCCATCCTGATGGGTTGGGGCCAGTTGGGAAGGTCCTTGAATGTGAAGCCAAGTGGCTATCTCCTTGGCCCTCTTGCATACTCTAGGTTGACTCTCACTGGTTCCCTTTCCAGCTAGTCCTTCCCCCTTCCCTTCCCTCTTAGATATTTTTGGATGCTTCTGGAGCAGGAACTGCACTATTGAGCTCAGACAGGTGTAGGCAGAACCTGACCTGGAGTTCTGGACTTGCAGGAAGTGGATTGTGCTAGGAGCTCAGCCCAGAACCATGCCAGGGAAGAGCCCTGGGGTTTGGAAGCCCCCTCTCTCCCTCCTTCAATTGGTTGCTGCCAAAATTGTAGCCCCTGGGCCTCTTCCAAGTGGCCATGGGGGTAGGACCTAGGCCAGCCCACCAGCTGTCTCCCGTAGATTTTCCCTAGATGGAAGTAGGGAAAGCTCGACTAAGCATCGGAAAATGCTCCTCTGATGTGCACCTGATTATATTGCATTTAGGTTGTGGCACCACCTCTCCTATATGCTTGTGACTACCAGAGAGGCCTCTAGCCAATATGTTGATTGCTTGGTTCTCTCTCTGCATTTCCTCCTACCTTCATTTCACCTGTTAAGTGTGACATTGCTTATTTTTCTAGCATTTACCTAAAGAGATCGAAAGACCAGAAGTATTCTCTGGAACCTGGCCAGGCAGTGACCAGTGGAATGAGTTTGGGAATAGTGGTGATCTCACCTCTATCCCTTGTCTTCTTGCTTCATTTTCCTTTCCAAACTGGTGGATCACTGGGACTTTGGGTCTAAACAAGGGCTGGTTTTGTCACAAATTAGCCACCCAGCCCATCACCATTTTACACCCATTTCTTCACCTATAAAATGGGATGATAATAGTTGTCCTATTTACAGCATGAGTCTGTTACATGACTAAAATAAGAAAATGTCTATTGGTTGCTTAAAATACTTTGATATTGTATACTTTTTTTTTTTTTTAGGTTTTTTTTGAGACAGGGACTCGCTTTGGAGTTTAGGCTGGCCCTGAGCTCAGCCTCAAACTCATCACAGCAATCCTCCTGCCTCTGCCTCCCGAGTGCTGGGATTACAGGCGTGAACCACCACACCCGGCACTGTGGTATGTGGTACTGGTTGCTGCTGGGCGTGAGTCTCCACACCCAGTATAGGTATGTGGTTACCGGGGATCGAACCCGGGTCCTTGCGCTTACAAGACAGGCGCCGGAACCACTGAGCCAAATCCCGGCCCGATATTGTATACTTTTTAAGATGAAAAGGGTTGTGACAGTAATAACAGGTTCTTTTCGCTGAATGTATGCTACAACTTGACATTTGCTGTGGGTTTCGTGAGGCCCAGTTGACCAGGGGAATCTATCAACATTACTGTCCCTGCTCAAATTGTTAATATCCTTGGGATTCTTTGTCTTTAGAGAACTTACAAATTAAGCAAGAGTAGTCCATGTTTGTGAGACGAATAGAGAACCATATAAGGCAGATGGAATCAGGGGCTAAAAATAAGTAGCTTATGAGTGAAGAGAAAGAGAAGCAGTTGGAGAGGTTTTGTAATTGGGGGTGGGGGTCAAGCTGAATTTCAGAGCATGTGGATGTCAGGAGAGTCGGGGGCCTGTGGGGTTGGTGAAAATGTGACTAGCTTAGTGTGAGAATGTGTTGGGAAGATTTGATAGGACTAGGCTTAGGGTTGGTTCCTGTATTCTTTTCCTGTGGCTGCCATAACAAATTACCACAAATTTAGTGGCTTAAACTGATAGGAATTTATTCTGTGAGAATTTTAGAGGCTAGAAGTTCAGAATCAAGGGGATGGCAGAGCCACACTCACTATGAAGGCTCTGGGCGAGGGTCCTCATCCAGTTTCTGGTAGCTGTCAACAATCCTCGGTGTCCCTTGGCTTCTAGCTTCATCATTTCAATCTCCCGCTTTGTTTTCACATGGGCTCTTCCTTGTCCTTGTGTCTGTGTCCTCTTCTTGTTAGATAAGGAAATTGAGGACAGTGGATACAGGGCCTACCCTAATCCAGCATGATTTCATCTTAACTAATTACACCTGTAAAGACCATATTTACAAATCAGATGACATTCTCATGTTCTGTGGATATGACTGTTGGGAAGGCACCATTCAGTCCGGGAAGATTCCTTAGTGTTAGGCTCCAAGTTGTCTCACAGTTGCTGACTCTGTATGTTTAGTTCTTATCTCTCTCCTAGGCTACTGCTGAGCAGAGAGGTAGCACCTGTTTTCTTGGTCCTCCCCGGTCCCCTAATTTGGAGATCTGCTGACACACCCAGGGCAAATGTGTTGAATGAATGTATGGACAGCTGGCTGGGCAGAGAATTGCAGGACCCAGTGCTGATGCTAGGGAGAAGGGTGGTTACCTGTGTGTGCTTCAACTGGAGGGCAAGTTAGAGGAGGCACATCCTGAGGTAGGGAGGGAGGGCTGGTACCCAGATGCTTTTGTGATGGGAAGATCAAGGACTGAGGGGCTGAGGATTTAGCGCACTGGCACTGCACTTGTCTTGCAAGCACAGGTCCTGAGTTTGATCCCTGATACCACCAAAAAAATAAAAATAAAAAGAGATCAAAGGCTAAGAAGCAAGAAAGCCAGGCCCAGCTTGCTTTCTGTGTGAGTCCCACGTAGCAGTCTGTCAGTCCCATGTACCCAGTCTCCACCCCTGGAAATAGTAGAAACCAAGCAGAAGTGTTGGATATGGAGGCTTCTCTTAGTCTTTTCTAGAAGCTGCTTGGTGACTCCTTTGGGTGATTCTTATTTTTACAGCCCCCTTCCTGCCTACTCTGGCACAGGTCCCTCACTGGAAGGGCACGGTAGGTGAGTCTTCCTGCTCTGGATTCTAGGAGCGAGTCTTGGGTGTCTGGGTAGCTTTGTAAGCTGATTGCTGTGGCTCATCTTGGTTCTGGAGGGGAACAGGGTGAAGAGACTGTTCTCTGCTTCTCTGCAGTGCAAGGTGTTCACAGTTGTTCAGAAATGTCCAATAATAATTATGGAAGCTTGCTTCAAAACGCCCAGACTCTCTTGTTTTGGCATTCTGGGATGTCCTTTAACTGGCTCTCTCTCTCCCTCCTAGCTGCAGCCACGGGTTCCCTCACACACTTGGCTTGGTTCCTACAGTCCCTCGCCCTGAATGACCTTTTACCTTTATAAGCAACTAATTGAAGTCCATGGGGGTCTTTATGGACCCGCTCAATGCTAAGATTCTGATGCTAGGTGGTTAGTTTTCTCTTTCTGCCTGCCCACCCCTCTACCCTCATCAGATCCTCATGTCTTTAAGGGGGAGAGCCAATTCAACGATTCAGGTCATTCAGTCATTGCTTGGTGATCAGCTGATCCCAGCTCTTCCCTGAGTCTTTTAATCACATGAGAACTAGGCCTGGAGAGGTTTTATGATTTCTTGGGGATACATATCTTAGTAGATTGCTCTGCTTCTGAATCCTGATTCTCTCTTGTCTTAGAGAACTCTTTTACCACTGGGTTGAGGGAAGGTCTTCCATTTTACAGTATCCATCCATCCACCCATCCATCCATTTCCTGCCCATGAGTATATTCATCTACTTATCCATCCATACAAATATTTGTTCTAGATCCCGGGATATAGAATCACTGACAGACAAGAAGCCAACTAAGTTATATGATTTATTAGAATGTGGTACATATAATGGAAAATAATACACTAGAGAAAGGACACTGGGCGTGGTGGCTCATACCTGTAATCCCAGTGCTTGGAAGGCAGAGGCAGGAGGATTTCTGAGAGTTCCAGACTAGCCTGGGCTACGTAGTGAGTAAAGGCCAGCTTGAACTGTGTTTAATATAATTTCCACTGGACATGCTTTTCTAAGAAAACCCCCCGAACAAGGGTTCTATCCTTGGGCAGGTTCTGCAGAGACCTCCCACTTTCAGCTGTCCCTGCCTCTTGGCTGTCTGGCAGATTGGCAAGGGCAGCCTGTGTGGACCTCACTTACTGAGGGCTCTAGGACAGTAGACTGGTGGCCTTGGAGATGGAACATAACAGGGGCCCATAACAGGGTAGGGCTGTTGGTATATCCTACCTTTTGCAACCAGTAGGTCTCTGGGAGGATGGATGTAAGTTAACTTCTCAGCAAGGCCCTTGGATGGTGGTTCTTGGGCCAGCTATTAGCATTTGGGAGCATTTGGGAGGATCACCTTGGAGCTTGTTAAAAAGGCCGACTTCTGAGGCCTCCCTGCTTCCCTGAGCATGGGACATATGGTCTCAGGAATATGGGAAGTGTGCTTTTAATTAAGCTCCTATATGGTCCTTTTGCAAAAGAACCTTAAGTCACCTGGAGAAGCACTGACTAGAAGAGGATGCTCATTATTGTCAGGTGTTTTTATTGGATTCTGTTTATGGTGTGAGGTCATGACCATCAACAAAGGATTACAGATGCTGTGGGAACACAGAGCAATCACAGCTAAGTTAGTCCAGAGGTGTTGTGGGACTCTTAGGGGACTGTCCTTAAAGCTGAGCCTTGAAGTGGCAGCTGGCATTTGCCTGGTGTGGGCAGGGGTGGAAGTGAGTTTAGCACTGGGGAGATTACTTGGACACTCTCCCTGAGTTAACTTGATTCCTTAAAGAGTAATTTTGCATATGGGTATGGTGGTAATCTCAGCACTCCGGAAGATTGAGTCCCGGAGAATCTCAAGATGAACCCAACCTGGGCAATTTAGTGACGTGGCAAGACCTTATCTGAAAGTAAAAAATAAAAAATGTGCTGGAGCTGTAGCTCAGTGCAAAGCACATAGAGTTTATCCTTAATAAACACACACACATGCACATACACACACACACACACACACACACACACACACACACACACACACACGAATAATTCTTTGGGCCTGAATGGTATGAGTCTTTATGCTAAGTACTTTTTTAGGTCCTGTGGGGACCTAAAGAACTACTGGCTGTGGCCCTTGTCCTAAAGATGTCAACTTGGAAAGGAAAAGAGGATGCACATGTGCACATGTACTGCTGCCTCAGTCAGCATGTACAGAAGGCAAGGCCTGTGCCCTGTTACTTTGCACAGGGTAGGCAGTTGTGGTCATGAATGAGTTACAGCCCGAGAGAAGGACTTGTGTGGCCTGTAGATGTAAGAAGCAGAAGGCACTGTGAGGAATGAGGGGCAAATTCTGGGGAAGAGGGAACAGTGCGTTCAGACCTATAGGTGAACAAGAAGGTCTTCCAGGAAGGTGGGCCATAAAGAATGGGTTGAGCCAGGGTGGTGATGCATGCCCATAATCCCAGCACTCAAGAGGTAGAGGAAGGAGGATTGCTGTAAATTGGAGGCTAGTCTAGGCTACATAATGAGTTTAGGGCCAGCCTGAACTACAAAGCAAGACCCCGTCTTGCCACGGACTGCTCGCGGCGTGGGGATTTAGGGAGCACTGAAGTCAGGAATGGACGGAGTTGGCGATGACAGACAACACACGAACACAAGAGAGGTTGTGATGCTACTGTAATTTTTACTGAAGTGAAGCCTTTTTTTATACATGATTTTTTGGCTTGTAAAATAAGGGTGATTATTATAGGTTAACAAAAGTTTAAGGAAAAAATAAGAACAGAAACAGAACAGTGATCAATTATTTTGACATTGTGCAAGGTTGTGTGAGAC
>PVIR01031866.1:0-19088 GCA_004026965.1 Petromus typicus
CACATCTCATCAAACCAAAGCTCAGTACTGAATTTCTATTAGTAACTCTAATTGGATAATGATCTACAAACACCTCTATAACTTCACATTAAACTTTTAAATGGATATTCTCATTGTATTTATTTTCATTTTATGATAACAAACTTAATTATGTAAGTACTTTTTTCTCACCATAGAAGTTAAAACTGAATATTTAGACAGAGGAAAGGAGATACATTAGTGTTAGAAGTGCTTTTAATCTAGACAGTTTGATAACATCTTTTTACAGCTCTCTGTCCATATAGGAAATTTTTAAAGTTCTCAGGTTGCCATGCTAAAAAGAATCATATCCACAAAATCACACTAAACAATAATTCGAGAATTCTCCTAAGATATAAACTCTGCTCTAGTGTGCACATGTGTGTACTTTTAAATGTGTGTGTGTGAGCATGCATTAAAAATGTCTGCACACTGTGCCCATCTCTGTGGCCAATGTTTTCATCTCTTTCAGCTCTCTTTTACAGCCTGCACAATATTTCAGTCCTTTTCCCTTTAATGTATGTTGCAAATCAATAGGTTCTTTCTTCCCTCCTTTTATGCTCCTGCTGGTGCAGAGCTTCTCTTAAGAATCCTGATCAATCACACTAAAGAAAATAGATTGGGCTGATGAGACATTTCTGTTTGTAAAACAATTTTGCGAGAAAATCCTCACAAGTACTTGATGTACTGAAACTACTGGGAAAAATATTTGTACATTTACAACATGCCTTAGTCAAGTGTTGTCTTTATTTCTGTTGCAGGGTAGGCTGAAATTTGAGGAGAATAATTCTAAGTTTTGTCATTCTTGAAATGGTAGAGTCATTATGATGAAAACTATTTGTATAAAGATGTGAGAAATTTCTCATTAAGAATAGATATTAAAGAAAAACATCATTTTGCAATCATGTTTAAAACAAAGACTTAGTCCCTCGAGGAGAATTTTCAGTTTAATACATGTTTCACTTGAGCTTTTTCTACAATCTAGTCTCATCTCCACGAACTATGACACAGCAAGGGAAGAGCGGTAGTTACAGAAATGTTGTGGCTAACTGTGAATGATCATCAGAATAAAATCTGTTAATGACAAAGAAGCTCAGAATACTTCACTGTGAGCCAGCTGAAAAGAGTGTAATAATGCCCTGGAGAGAGGCCTTATTCCCTCCTAGGACCTTAAAGGGAAATCAAAGCAAATATTACCAGCAGTAGCCTTTTACCAGTGAAGCCATCACAAGTGAGAACTGCTAATCTGTGCAGGAGGAATAATGAGGATTCAAGTGAATGTGATAACAACCTATGGAAAAGGGATTAAAGGAAGGAAAGGGATTATTTTCCAGGTAGGTTCTATAAAAGTCAAATGAGTCCACGTAATGTCCAACACAGGGAAAAGGCCCATTTCTCCACCCCCATGCCCCATAATTTATATAGTGGACAAAGAAATCATTGCTACTGTCACCTACCAGCAATATTTCCTAGAATTTCTTTAAATTTTAAGTGAATTTAATTAGATTTCTAATTGCTAGGAATTCTTCTTGTGGCTAATTCTGAACAGTAGTGAGATGTGGTAGTTAAACTTGGGAGAGACACAAATGGATGAGTCAGAGACCGACATTTGTTGGCTGCCTGGATCTTACTATATATCCTGTCTCTCATTTGTTCTGGAGGGTCAGAGTTGGGAGCAGATCCACTTTTACAACAACATTCAGTATATTTATTTTTTTTCATTGACAACAAAAGGACTCATCTGTTGCAGAGAGGTTTGGTTCCTGGTGAAATTTCACTTTTGTGGCATCAGTGAGAAGGAGATTAAGCAGAGTTTCTTTAAGATGAATAAATTTCCTCAAACAATATTGAGATCGGTATTATGCAAAAGGTCTACAGCTGAGATTTTTTAAAACAAGCTGAGTCTCAATTCATGCACTTGAATCTTATTGCATTTTCATTCCTATAGCATTATCTTCTTGGAAGACAGACTATTATTTCAAAATCATGCAAATAATATTTCTAGTATAAAGGTGACTTTATTTTTCAGCAGTTACAAAGTGAAAAGATAGCTCAGCAGTATGTGTTATTTCCAACTCTTTTCAGTTGGAAATTCACATAACACTAAATCATTTTAAAGTATACAATTAAGCAGCGTCGAGTGCATTCACCATCTTATGACACCACTGACTAGTGTGGTTTTGAAAGTTTTCATCACATTTGGAGAATCTCTCCTACTTGTTAAAAATTCTCCTACCCCCTCCCTCAAGCTCCTCACAGTGGCTTTTTTTTTCCTTGATAGTTTTATATGATATTACATATAAAAGGAATCAGGCAGTATGTCATTTTTTATGTCTGACTCTTTATCAAATTCCTTCAAAATCTATAGAAGTTATTCTGTGTATCAGCACTTCACTGTATTTATGGTTGGGCGACATTCTTTTGTACATATGCACCGATATTTATTTATTCACTTATCCCTTGATATATATATACACACACATATATATTCTTCCTACATTTTACCAGTATGCAGAAAGTTTTCAAAGATAAGAATATGTTTTAATATGTATTTCCTTTTGAGTATTGTCAAAGAATATTTAGCAATGCAATAACAGAATATATGAAACTAAATAATGTAATGCACAAAGAGCAGAAATTATTTCTCACCATTTTGGAGGCTGAGAAGATGCTACCCTGCGGTAAGGATAGCCTGGAAAACAGGGGGACAAAATAAATTGACCTCAGAAAAAGAAGCATTTTAAAGCAGTGTTGATCTGTACCTAAGGTCAGGCAGACCTCTCTGTTTGGTGTGTGTGTGTGTGTGTGTGTGCGCGTGCATGTGTGTGTGTGTGTGCGTGCGTATTCAAATCCTGTCCAAAGTTTTAAATTTGATGGTTTCTTAGCTTTTTGTTGCTTAATTGCAAGAGCTCTTTTTTCTGCATGCTACATACTCAACTGATTTCTACTTTGCAAATATTTTCTGAATCTGTGGGTATTTTCTAAGTTTATAACATCATTTTCTTTCTTCTACTCCATTTCCTCTATTTATTGATTCCTTTCCCATTTGCAATAAATGATAGGAAAAAATGCTATAATATTTTCTCATGTACAGTTATATTTTGAATTATGTTCACCTATTTTTATTTGTTTCTCATGCATTTCATATCAAATTTAACACTTAGTTGTTATGTGGTACATGGTAGTGCACACTTATAATTCCAGTATTCTGGAGGTTGAGGCAGGAGACTTTCCATAAGTTTAAATCCAGGCTGGGCCACATAATAATTCAAGGCCAGCCTGCACTGCAAAGGGAGGCCCTATTTCAAGCAAAACAAGACAAAAAAGAATTGCTAAATAAATGGATAAATATTGATAATCTTTATTAGGTTTTGTCCTATTACTTTTACAGAGTTAGCCATCATATTTAGGCCATTGGATCACTTGTGATTAATATATTGCATGGAATACTATGAATTTTTTCCTCACAGAATTTACATATTGGAAATTTCCTTCTCAAAGTTAAAATCTGATAGTTTTCTTAATACTCATTGATGGACATATTCCTAAAGAAGACATTGAAAAAAGAGGTAAAGCTATGGAATAAGCCATAAAGCAGGTTGCAAACATTCCATGCTGATGCCCCATGCTCAGTCAATGCATTGGGTCACACTCATTATTTTCCAGATAAAATATCCCTTTGCATTATAATATTTGCATAAATGTGATCAGAGAATTATAGACATGTTTAGAGTGCAGTGGTCTTTAAAATTGATTTTAGAGTTATCCTAAAGTATTATTTTAAAATTTTAAATTATTATTTAAAAATTTAGATTGTTCAGTTAGCCACATATAAAAATATAAATAAACAAACACATAATCTATTACATGTTTTTTTAAAGGAAGGGATAAAATTAAAGAAAATAAAACATGAATCATCTATTACAGTGCATTCCTTTATTACTAACACTCTGGTGGCAGAGGCAAAATGATTTCTACTCCAAGCCCAGCCTGGACAATTTAACTACTTACTGAGGTTCTATCTCAAAATAGAAAATTTCTGAAAGGATTTGGGAAGCATTTCCACAGCCCAATAACGCCTTTCTCCCCATATACACACAAAAGAAGAAAAATAAGCAAGGTTTGGAGAGATTATTTCTTGATTTATACTGTTACTAGGAGTAGTTAATAATAAATTAAATCTACTATCATCTTTTCTGGGGCCCTAGCTAAGCTAACAGAGTGACAGTAGGGAAAATGCTGACCATATCAGGGTATATGTACATTGTTCTTTTTTTTTTTCCAGTCTTTTTTTCAGTGTTATCTTCTTACTGAAGTTTTCTTTGACTAACAATTCCTAAATATTCTATGGTTTTATTTAATTTCACATTTATTACCATATGTAATACAAAGAACACTTTCATAATCAATCAGAAGCTCACTTTGGTGTAATTTTAGACTTAAAGTTGTAAAATAATAATTTTTCCTGATGTCCTTATTATGAGCATCTTTCATAACAATAGTTTCACAATTAAGAAAATAATTGGTACAATGTTTTTATCTTAGACTTTTTGTCATTTGTTTCCTACTGATAGTCTTTCAAGCCCAAGATATCATGATACTTATAGTTACAAGTTTTTGTTGATCAATTCCAACTCTGACAGTTTGTCATTCATGATTTTGATCCTTTGAAAGAGACTTTCTTGGATTATTTTTAGAGTACTTTTGAATTGGAGTTTCTGATTTTATTTAGTATTAATATCAAGTTACGGAATCTAAGAGAAAAATGTAGAGAAGAAGGATGATTTATTAACATTATGTCAGAGCTGTATGATTTTGACCTGACAACACAGATGATGTTGACCTTGAAAATGTAGAGAGATGATTTCTCACGTATACCAACTTCACAATGTTTATCTTTATATCCTCCATTCAAGAGTCTACATCAAGCCCATACACAAGAAAACAGGGTAGAGATACTAACATAGAGATTTTGGAGTTCCGTAAGAAAAATATATCCTTTCTTTAATCTCTATACTTATTTAACAGTTATTAACATTTAAGGGAATTACATATGCATTTCTTAGAATTTGTTACAGTGGTATTATTATTTTTGATTGCTCAATTCCTTCCTAATTTGTAGCTCTTCCAAACTTGGTCTAGTGTGTTCATTTGACACTTGTATAGTTAGTTTGTAAACTTTTTTGCTCTGTTGCTTGTGGTTTTTGTTGGAACTTTATCATGTTTAGCCAATCGAATGCACTATGGGAACTTTGTGAATTTCTTTTCTTTTCAGGTAGAATTAGCTATTTTTGTAGAACATATCAGTTTTCTACAGAGACTGTTTCCTTACACACCTTGCAGTTTTATCAAAGTGCTCATTTTACTTTTGTTTCCTTACACTGAGATACAAATTCAGAATGCCTCAAGTCTATTTTGATACTTTCTGCATCTTTAACATGAAACACCATGAGTAGGGCATGGTCAGTATCCAATAGTAATAAAAATAAATGATAAGTTTGAATCATTTCTACTTAAATGGACATACCTTGAGGATATCCTCATAAGTGAAATAAATAGGGCACAGATAGGTACATATTGCATCTTTTCTCTGGTATGAGAAAATAAAGATGTAAATGAGTCCTAGAACTGTATGTTATATATTGTGAAATAGAAAATGCTCAATGTAAAATAGGATGAAGGGGGAAAAATGATGAGATTGTAACAAAAAAGTAAGGAAGCAAATTTTATGTATATGGGGGGGTGGTAGGGTGGGTAGGGCTATGGGAAAAAATGAGAGTTAAGTTGTGTCTTATACTGGTACAAATCCCCACTATGGAGTGCAATCATGATGTGTATATTTAATGTACCAATAAATATTTTTAAAAAGTTGAAAAAAATGAGAATTAAGTTGTGTCTTATACTGGTACAAATCCCCATTATAGAGTGCAATCATGATGTGTATATTTAATGTACCAATAAAGATTATAAAAAAATAGTATGTTAGGAAGAACATCTTATGAAAACTTACTCTCAAAGTATTTGCTGCTGGTTAATAAACTATATCCAAATTAAAAAAGAAAGAATAAATGAACAGAAAGTACAACAAACTCCTACTTCTCATATTTGATATAAGCATAATTTTTAAATTTTATTACTTTTCCCAGGAATTCTTCTAAAAATGTAAAAATCATGCCAGTTGATCATAGAAAATGGCCTCTGGCATTTTACGAACAACTTTTCATCCTTGCCCTACATCATTATCCTGCAACTGAGCTTTGAGCGAGTTCACACCGCCACAGGAAGCTGACTCTGCCCTTCTTTACACTCTCACCTAAAGCTCGCATTCATGCTTCTGTATGCTTCCTGCGACCTGCTGTTGTCTCGATGTGTCTGTTATAATAATTGCCGCTTGGATGAAACAAAAGAGGGCATAATAGAAGTCATTACTACACATCTATTTAAATCAGACTTGCAAACTCTCGTTTCAACATCAAAAGGAAACTTGAAAGAATAAAAGACCAGAATGTGAAAAAGGATGGTAAGCAAAAGTTCTTGATATTCAGTTCAATAAAAGCTTATTTTATGATTTACAGTAATTCAGCTTTTCCAGTCTGTTAGTATCGGTCAATCTACCCATTTTTCTTCAAGCTTGGGAAATGGACACATGGGAATATGGCACAGGATGGCATCTTCTCTGGGCTGAAATTCAGAAAGGGCTAATTAAATATCTTTCAAAAGGATCTCAGCCAATGCAGTCTGATTTTTTAATTACACAACTCAAGTTTACTGTGACAAGTGGGTATAAAAATAACTGGAAAAAAATGATAACTCACAAAAATGGAAAACATTTATCAATGCAATTTTGCTATTCCAGCACAAATTTTCTGATTAAATCGGATACTGTCATGCCTCAGAGAGGTTTGATTTTGATGGTACACTTGATATATAAGGTAGAAATTGATATATTCTTGAATCACCAAGTACCGAGTCTAGAATTATTTTCAAACTCCACTCATAATCACTGTCAGAGATGCTGCCTTCATCATTTGTGGTTTGATTTCTTCCAGTAAATACCTGCATTGCTCATAAAACACATGAATTTTGTCAATATTTTAAAATCAGAGTATGTTTTATCATGATGAGTGGTTGGGGAACATTAAAAGAATTGGAAAGACTTCTAAAGTGCAACCTGTATTTTTAAATTTTGAATTAATTCTTGTAAAGCAAAAAGATTGATTGTTTAGATTTTGATTTTCACATGCCTCTCCATCTGAATAAAAAATGCAGTGTCCCAACGAGAGAGAGGCTCCCTAAGGATAGAAACCTCTTCTCAGAGGGATTTAATGTTCTTTGATGGGACAACTGTCGATTTCTACCTTCCCACAAATGGTGTTCCCAGACCCTGACTTAAAATGATGCTGTCAATTCACAAATGCAATATTTGTGACTAATAGATTTTTGGAAAAGATTTCACTGCTGCCATACATCAACACATCACTGTGTTTTAAAGTTCATCAGAGGCCGGGCATGGTGACTCACGCCTGTAATCCCCACACTCAGGAGGCAGAGGCAGGAGGATGGTCATGACTTCAAGGCTCTCCTGGGCTACATAGTGCATTCAGGGCCAGCCTGAACTACAAACTGAGACTCTGTCTCAAGAAACAAAACCAAAACAAACAAAACAAAACAAAATAAAGTGCATAAGAGGAATAGGTCCTTACTGGACAAATTTTATGCATATAAACAGTTCTTTCTTATTGATAATATCAGTGCTTTTATTTGTGTCTCTCCCATGATTTACACAAGCTATAGCTGGATTTCATTTCTACTTTATTGAAGAATTCTACACTGAAAACATTTGTATGAAGGAATAAAAAAACTCTTCAAACAATGATGAATAAAATAGCTATTAGGCTTTGAAATTATGAAATTGGCTTTACTTTGTACACTGATAATCCTGAACACTGTGAGTTGAATTTTTATCTTTATGAGATTTAAAGAAGGCCTTTTTTCAAGAAATTCTCTGTTCAATATTAGTTTTGTTATTTTTATTCACGTTTTCATTGGTGGCATAGTACATTTCTATTGAGAACTTATTTTTCTATATCATATTTTCATAAAATCACTGCTAACTTACAAAAATGCTTAACTCTATATATTTTAACTCATTAACTATCTATCATGTAACACTATTAAAACTAAATTACATTACCTGACACTTTGTGCTATACTTATGTACAAATGTCATAACATGTGAAGGTTTTCCAGCTTGACCATGAAATGAAACAGAAGAGAAAATATGTTAAATCATACATATAATGGTAGAATCATAGACATGATGTATTATGTAATAATTACTCAGACAGAGGAATAGTATTTAAATTATATTAAGACTGGAAAAATTAAACTATATAACAAAAGTCCTAATTAAACAAATGGGAACTGAAATTAACAGAAACTTCTCAAAAGAAATACAAATGTCCCATTTAATGTGCAGGCACAGTATAAATTATACAGCATCTTACTATTAGTGAACTTAAAAAGAACACAAAGATTCTATCTTACTGGTAAGAATGACTAACATCATAAAGTCAAAAGGCAAAATATGGTGGAATGGTTGTGGAGAAAAAGTAACCTTTCTACTATTCTGCTAAGAATGTACCCTCATAAATCATTGTGAAAATTAGCATGGAAATTTATTACTATCTAAAAATAGAAATTTCATTTGACTCTGCCATTTTCTTATGGCTGTCTACCCCCAAAAGATAAAGTCATTCTATTACACTGACATGCAGAATCATAATAGCTGAATTATGGAAATGGTCAGTTATCTATGACCATTGTGGTCAAATCAATGGAAAAAGAGAGTGTGGTATAGAAGCTCAATGGAGTACTACTCAGCCATAATAAATGATAAGTTTAAACCACAGGTAGGAAAATAGATGGATCTTGAGACTCTAATACTAAATGAAATAAACCACAGAAGGATAAATACTACATGGCTTCTGTTGTATAAAATTCAATAATAAATATTTTTAAGGCAAAAAAAAGAGAGAAACTTTATGAGGATGGAAAGGGTAACTAAAGAATAGGAAAAAGGAGACAGTGAATGGGGGGGAGTAAAAATGATGCAGGTATGATATGTGCATGTACCATTTCCCCAAGTTAATGTAATAATTGTGCATCACAAGCATACACCAGCAATAAAAGAGAAAATAAAGAAAGTCAAATCTATGACCAAAGTTTCCAACTTTCAAATAAAATAAAAATAAAAATTTTATGTTTTTTGTATTATATTCCATTGGCATAGGTGGGGGGCTGTCAGTTACGATATTGATGCAAGTCTGGAAATAATCCTGAACTCAAGAGAATGCATTTGCCCCTAAATACAAGTGTTATGAACTAATGTTTTGCTCCCTCATCACTCACTCACAGAAATCTTAGCTTCTTAATTTGCTGGTAATAGAAATGGAGGCCTTTGTTGACAGCTAGAAGCGGATGTATTCCTAATGGAGGTGTGTCCTCATGAGTAGGGTTCATGTGATGGTCACGGGAGTTTGGCTTCTGGTTTTTGCTCTCTGTCGATTGAAGATATACAGAAGAGAGGTTTCATAGCAACCTAACTTTTTTGGCTTTCTAATTTTTTTTTTTTCAGACAGGTTCTTGCTTTGTATTTCAGACTGACCTTCAACTCACTGTGTAGCCCAGGCGAGCCTTGAACTCACAGCAATCCCCCTGCCTCTGCCTCATGAATACTAGGATCGCAGGTGTGAGCCATCACACCCCCGCACTGTGGTATGTGGTACTGATTGCTGGTGGGCGTGAGTCACCACAGCTGGCACTGTTGTATGTGGCTATTGGGGACTGAAGTAAGAACTTTGCGCTGCAAGGCAGGAGCCAGAACTACTGGCCTGAATCTCCGACCCTGGTTTCCTAATATTTGACTTTCAGCCTCCAGAGTTGCAGGAAATAATATTCTGTTGGCATGAGCCTCCAATTTATAATTTATGAGCTAAGTTACATGGGTTAATAGAACATAAAAACTCAGCTTCTAGGGCTGGGATTTAGCTCAGTGGTTCCGGCAGATTGGTGAGTTCCAGGCTGAGTTCAGGTTCAGCCTGAATTACAAAAGTGAGACAAAAAAACAAAACAACACAAAACAACACAAACAAACAAACAAAACCCCTCCAAAACTAAAACTCAGCATCTACATATTATCAAGTGGCTGAAAATACTCAGAAAAGGTTTCTCTCTCTCTCTCTCTGTCTCTCTCTCTCTCTCTCTCTCTTTTCCAAAAGCGGATAGGAAATGTTGAAGGTTACATTAGTAGAAGTTTGTAAATTTAAAACTTTAGCAGCTTTTGAAATTGTGTGTAGCTTTTCTATTCTATAAAGCCCAAGATAACAGCAGGATGGAATATGCCAGGTTCACACAAGCTGAAATAGAAATGTGGTGTATTTGTTTTTCTATGTATTTTTACATATGCTTGTATCAATCCTGTAATTTTTTGTGTATGTACTTGGAATTGAACTCAAGACTTCATGTTTGCTAAGCATGTGCTGTTCCACTGAGCTACATCCCTATAACTATTTTAGAATTAAATAATTTTTTCACATTATAGAAGAGTTTGCTTTATATGCATGTATGTATTTAATTATTTTATTTTTTTAAAGGAGGAAATAAGAGTTACATTACCCAGCAACTCTCTACTACATACAGGATGCAGAAGTTATCCAACATTTGTCAGGTATTTCCCTCAATATTGACCCTTTTGAGAAAGTTACGATGCTCAAATCTAAAAGAAATATTAATTTGTTTGCAAAATTTAAAAAAAATCAATTTAAACAACATACCACATTTAAAAATGAGTTGGATATAAGAAAGTAGGAGAAAAACGCTGACATGTTGGGAAAGAATTCTTGAAGACACCAGAGTCATTAATGTGATTAGGAAATATTTTAATAGTCAAATTTGTCTTTAGATTTTTAAAATTATTACCACTCTGGGGTAAATTTGTGCCATCAAAAAATAAGCAGATGATGCTCGTGGTGATTCTGATTAGTCTTTGCTATTGTCATCTTATATAACTCTGGTCTGAACTCAACTATTCAACAAGGATTTTCTGAATGAATACAGAAATTCAGCTTAAAAGCAGAAGAGAGAGCACAATATTTGCTCCACCTGAGAGTGACGTCAAGGAAACTGCATTAAAAGTTTAAAAAATGTTAAACAAGGTCATCTGCCAAATCTGCCACAATCCTTTAGTCTTGAACTGCACAGAATTATTTAAATAATGCTAGTGATATTGATTTGTTATATAAACTATATGTTTGTTTTTATCTTCTTATTCTTACATGTCCAAAACTAAAATGTGCATCCTTCAAAAATAACATGGCCTCTATTTGCTCATTTTCCATGATAGATTTTGTGATTTTGCATTTTTTCAAGTTATAATGATATATAAATATGACTGAGCTTCTGACAGTGACCAGAAGTCTCTTTGGTGTCCTTACAGCACGTTCCATAATATAAATTGCTGTCAAATGACTGCACGAAGCCATGCCTGACTTCTCTTTAAGGCAATTCAGCCATGTTTGAATCTATTAAGTGAAATGAAAAATAGGAAACGAAGGAAAGAAAAGAAATAAACATTTCTATCTACATGTCTAAGTTGTTCAAGTGGGCCCCTGTGAATCTGACCAAAAACAGATTAAAAAGAGAAAACTACACAAATTTCTCAGTGTAAGTTTTATAAGTCACTGGGTAATTCATAAGGAAATGAAAATACATAGAAATGTTTTGCATAGAATATTTTATAATTTTAAAGAGTAGTAGAAAGTCCTGTGAAGTGTGATAGGACAGAAGATTATGAGTTAAGAGTAACAAGCAAGGTGGTTCTCTTTTTAATTTAAATCTTTATTGGCACATTATATATACACATCAACACTGAGAATTTGTACCATTATATGATACCACTTAATTTGCATATTTCCCATTCTCCTACCCAACCTAACCCCCCTATATACATAAGCTTTGTTTCTTTTTTTTTTAACCAACACATATTTCTTTCCCCTTATTATACCCCATTTCCCTTTGAATATTTTCTATTTTACAGTATCTGTCATACATCCTAGAATTCATTTACATCTTCAGTTTCTCATACCAGATAAAAGGTATATTTACACATCTGTGGCGGTTCTATGTTGAGAGTTGCAGGCAGCCTGCTCTCTTTGGCTTAGGGGTGTTTTTCTCCTCCGGGCATAGGAAGCCATCACACAAAGGTCCTATGACTGGCTCCTGTAGGACAGTAAGCTGGGATCAGGTGCCTCTGCTATTTCTCAACATGCATTTTTTTCAATGCAGAATATTAAATACACGAGTGCTCTAGAATTTGGCATGATGAGTGTTAAACTTTCTCAGACTCAGGAAAATGAACACATCAAAATGAATAACAAATGAGATGGCCAGATTAGGACTTAGAATTTTAAGCATTGCCACAAAATATAAAATCAAATTTCATGCTAAATTAAACATAAAAACCAATCTGATGCCAATGCAAAAAAAATCATAAACAATTTGACATGAGCATAATCTAAGTATAAAAAGTTTTAAATTATAGTATCTGTCATAATTTAAGAAAGTCATTTTCCAGGTGACTGAAAATACTAAAAATGAAGAACTTAGGACAAGCATATCACAATAAGGAACACATTTAGAACAAATATATTTTAGAAAATATGACAATCCTTGGGAGAATTGTCTCTACTTTATGCATTTGATGAAATGAGCTTAGAGACACCATTAAACTATACAGATGACGAAACACTGCGTTGACGGCCCTCTTGTAATATTATATTTTTCCTTTCAGAAATTGCAGCAGGAAATGTCTAAATCAAAGAAAGCTCTTCCTCCCTGAGACACGGTTCTGTAGTTAGCTCTTGTAAGGGAGAGACAGGTGTGCAGTACTTTTGACGTGTCTTTGCATGAGAGCTGTTACCCTTTACGTGGAAATGAAATGATGAATGGAACGTTGTAGCAGGCAAGGTTTTTAATTAGGAAGGAATTTCTAGGGTCTCCTGCCTGAAGCCTTGTGTCTCCTGCCCAGTGACGTCGTGACACAATTGAACTGCGGTCGGCTTTATGTCTAATGTCCCCAAGAGCTTCGTGTGCTCATAAGAGGGCTTTGGGAGGCTGGCTGGATCGTGGGAGCGACGTAGCTGGCTTTCTGTAGAAGATGGGACTCTGTGGGAGGAGGCGGGCCCTTGGAGTAGGTTCTGGGAGAGTGTGTCTCCCTGTCACACCTGCAGTTCTCTGTCTCTGGGACGTCATGCGTGTGAGGAGCTCTCCCCAGCCTCACCCCTCCGCCTGAAGTGGTGCCTGGGAGGCAGGGGAATGGGAACCGACATCTCTACAAACTGTGGCAAAACGAAACTCACAGTTGTGCACTGTGCTGTCCCAGAAAAGGGGAAAGTAACTGGGCAAGCTATCGAATTGTTTCCTTGGGGTGGATCGCTTTTTTCTCCGTTCTGCTAACAAAAGTTTTACTCATGCTTCTAGTGGGGATCAAAGGGAAGAAAATTGTGTGAAATGTTTATATTTGTATTTAAACACAGAACATTCTTATGAGTTACAGATTTATTATGAGACACAGACATTTCTTTATGAAGATAGGGTAGTTAGCCCATGCTTGTTTGTTTTTAAGAAATATAAACTTATACAAGATCAAAGAGAGCAAATACCCTTGCAGGGAACAGCAAGAGACTTTAGATTCTCTTAAAATGTACAAACAAGAAACTGACCCCTGCATCTGGTGGAACAGGAGCTGATACTTTGTATATTGAAATTGAAAAGCCGCATTACATATATACCATGACAAGTGCATTATAAAAGACCTATGTAGAGAAATTAATTTAATGCCTCTACCAGGCCTGTGAGGGAGGCAAGGGCATGTGCCCAGACTCCCCATGTAAGATGTAATTTTGGTATTGGGAAAGGTGAGCTGCCAAGGAAACATCATCGTAGGTGACAGGGCAGCCTGCGGGCATCCCCCTGACTCGAGCCCTCCTGCCTGCTGGACTGTAGTGATGTGTAGTGAACACGTGTCTGTCACTAATCAGAGGGGCATAGAAAGAATTGGCATTTACTTCTGGCCTTGTGTGAAAATAGATCTCACTACTTTCAAATGGCACTATTATTTTGAATGTCATATTTGAACCCATTTTGATATTTTAGGAGAAAAGGAATATAGATTTTGTCATGTGTGAAAGTTGCATGTATGAGAGTTTTATATGTACATAAATATGAACATTGGTGGCAAAGTGGTGAAAACCAGGCACCTGTAATACCTTGTTAGTAGAGATGGCATCAAGGGAAATTAACTCAGGAAAACCCTAGGAAACATGTGTGGGAAATTCATGGCAGGTAGTGTCAAGTGGCACTCCCTGTTTTACATTTTCCTGTGGGCATCAACTCCATGCTCTCCCCCTCTGGTAATAGTTCATTTTAAATGAACTCAGATCCAGTGAAACAAAATTATAACAATATATCAGGTAATTTTAAATGAAATCACACGAAGTTTTTTTTCTGTGATTTTTAAGTACAGAATTAGGTAGTCTGTTTTTAATAAAAAATGAGAAATAGTAATCAGCTTTTTACAAATGTAATTTCTTTCATTTTAATGTATCAGATTGCCTCTTGATAACATTTATTGTTTTGTTTTTGTTTTTGTTTTGAGAAGGGTCTTGTTCTGTATTTCAGACTGGCCCTGAGGTCAGCCTTAAACTCACAGCACAATCCTCCTGCCTCTGCCTTCCAACTACTGAGATTACAAGAGTGAGCCACTATGCCTGGTTGCTGTGTTGATAGAGTATTTGTTGACTGGAGCTTGGATCATGAAATAGGTTTATAATAAGTTTACTTAGTTTCAGAGATTCCTAGCCTTTTAAGGAGACAGAAATTAAAATTAAAAATACAACACTATGTCTTTTATTATTTCTAATGAGCTGTTGATCTATCTGAATTCAAATATATCTCTACTGAAATGAATCTGATACCATATTATAATTTAAAAAATAAGTCTATATTTTCTGCTACATAGTCTTATTCAGTACTGTTGTTTTATGACTTTTTGTGTTTCCTCCAATATGTTTACTTCTTGTCATAAAATTGTAGTTTACAAACATAATTATTTCCCATGTTCTAGCTGGACTAACACAGAGTTATTTTTCTGTCTCTCTGCATGCAACTTGGCTCTTTCTTACTGAAAAAAGTTCTGTAGGCCTCCGTTCCCCTTAGACTCCCTGTAATGACCTTTGACCTCCGGCTCTCAGGCTGCTCTTTGACCCTGTTGACCGCACCTTTGGAAGCTCACATTTACTCTTCCCTAACCTGGCATCGTTTCCCACTCACGCCTTGTCCATCCCCACAGCTTTCACATCATTGTTCACGTACTGTGTTCTCAGTGAGTTCTCATCTGAACGACTTGTGGACCAACAGACTCGCCAGGACCATAGTAATCCTGATCTCTATTATTCTTCATTTGTCCATTATGTGCCACTTTCTAACATACATAATTTAAGTATATGTATATTGAAATTTTTTTTTCTCCTTCTTGAAGGATCATTTCTAGAAGATGATAAATTTTTACAACTTGTGCTCACTAATATGCCTTTTGTGCATATAATAATTTTTTTATATTTGTTTACTAGAAAACTACTTGTTATCAATGTTAACTTTTTCCTCATTGAATTTCCTATTAAATAAGCTACTATTTCATGATAGTAATACTCTTCAGAAGATTTCCAGTTTAAAACTCATCGAGAATTCAATAAACTCATTAAATGGACATTTCATTTGGACGATAGTCTTACTTAAAATTACCTTCATTCATGTGGAGACATAGTTTTATTTAATCATTTTCTGGTGGAATGCATCAGATATATCACATTGCTTTCTTTTTATTTTACTTTTCGTGATGAGTGATATCCAGCTGGTGGAACATTCTTTGTATAAGTGAAAACAAGACTATAAATTAGTGTTGGAATTACAAAAGAATCAGAAATCATATTACCAAATGCCAAATTTAACTGGTTGTCTATGTTTTAGACCTATAAGTGGTTTTCTTATTATTACTTTGTGGTATATTTCTTCTTTAGTAAATAGAACTACTTGTCCAAGGAAAATAAAACATAATTTTTCTTATATAATATCACCACACCATATCATAAAGAAACAACAGATTAAATGACCTATTCAGTACAACAGTGTGTATATTAGATACTTTATCTGAAACATATTAAATCTTCATGAAGATTGCAGACTGTGGCTCACCAGTAAAGCATCAGTTGTGCCTTTACTAAATGTTACAGCTGCCATTTATAATAGATAAATGCCTCTCATCTATGGAAGCGTCATATCCCTTGGAGATAAGCCACTGATAAAATTCTATCTCTGACAATTATGTGTACAATCTATTGCCTCTATGTGAGTAAAGAAAAGTAAATATTCCCATTAATGCATATATATTTTGTAGATCCAGTAATTGGAAGTATTAAACTGATAGGAAAATTACATCTTTATTCTACGCAAATAAGAGTAAAAGTAAGAATACACTTCAGACTGTAGAGGACGGTGTCCTTTCATTAGTGTTTTTATAGTTATGTAGGACTAATGTCAGTGTGGACATTTGTTCATTATTTTTTTTTTTCTAGAGTGAAATATCAGTGAACTTCAGCTGGTTCTTCCAAACATTAGAACTACTTTAGGATTTGTACACACATTTTGAGTGCTATGAGTCCACTTCTCCACAGACAAATGAAGGTTACCAAATATCTTGATAGCTTGTAGTTTATGTTCCTAGATCTGAATCTATTCATAAACTGAAGCTATTTGTATATAGTATAGAAAATATATATTAGGCACTTTTTTTTTTCTTTTTCTTTTTCTTTTTTTTTTTTTGAGACAGGGTCTTGCTTTGTAGTTCAGGCTGACCCTGAGCTCAGCCTCAAACTCACGTCACAGCAATCCTCCTGCCTCTGCCTCCTGAGTGCTGGGATGACAGGCTTGAGCCACCATGCCCAGCACTGTGGTATGTGGTTCTGATTGCTGCTGGGCATGAGTCTCCACACCCAGTATTGTATGTGGTTATTCAAGGATGGAACTCCAGGCCTTTTCACTTGCAAAACAGGCACTGGAACAACTGAGCTAAATCCCTGAACCACAAGTTACTTATCTTAACAGTAATGCAAAATCTAAGATTTCATTTTAGTACAGTGAAATAATTCTTTTAAACTTATATTAATGTATTCCAAAGTCTGCTGTTGAGCTAGCATGTATACTAGTCATACACACACAGGAAAATCTTACCTTTGTAAGATATTTCAGATTGCTACTTCATGACAAAAATAGAAACAAAATCTTTCTTAATGAAAGCATAACATGATGTATTTTTCCATTAATTATGTCGTAGATTAGGAGAGAAAGACATACAAGTTGGTGCTGAACTGATTTAATGGGTAAGTGTTATAACCAACCTAAACACACACACTTAAAAAATAAAAAAATAAAAACCTCAGAAAATTTCCAGTGAGAGAGAGAAAGAAAGAAAGAAGAATCAACTCTAACCCCATCAAAAAATAAAAGAAAATCTTAGAATTCAAAAAATAAATTTAAATCTAAATTTCATGCCATTTGAGGGATATGACAAGGTTTGTTTTGCTTTTAAAGACATCTTATATTGGACAAAGTTTTTTTTTGTCTCAAAGAAGAATGTTAATGCACAATGTGTATAGTGTTACAGGCTGTGATTATCGTGTTATAATGGTCTTTTTTTGATCTTCAAAGTCTTTCAATTCTAATTTAGCAAGTTCTTGAAACTTTATTAAGTATCCAAAAAAAAAATAAAATAAAAAACACAAGAAATTCACAATTACTATAGAGAGGAAAACATCTCTCAATTATAATCACAAATATACTATGAAACGTCCTGTTTGATGACACTAAACAGAGTGAGTACTTATCCTTAAGAGGAAGTCAGGGACAGAATAGGAAACTCATTGGACATGTAAGAAGACAGATTACTCAGGAAACCATTCCAGTGGGTGTGGTGGTGCACACCCATAGTCCCAGAGTCCTGGGAGGCTGAGGAAGGCAATCAGACCTTCAAACTAAGTCTTGAATGAAAAGAGTTCTATCTAAATTTTATTTTAAAAATGATAAGAAAATGTGGAGGATCTATCTCAGTTCCAAACCCTCTGTTCAATCCCCAGAATGCTAGAAATAAAAATTGTTGCATTAATATATGTGGGTATGTGTCTTTCTTAATATACGTATATGTGTAAGGCTTCACATTAAATAAAAAAAATATATATATAGTGGCTCCCAGTTCACAACAGTGACTTAATACTACATAATTGTAACTTTTTATTAGTATTCACTTGCAGTACATGATGATGATATGCTTTGGGAGGAGTTGGTCCATGTATAACATTTAATGTGTATATTTATTAATTTTTCACATAAAAATAAAGTATTAAAATCATTATTTTGTGGTAAAGCAAAACAGCTTTCATTCATGTAATAAAATTAATTCTTCTGGTTTATTTTTATTTTCTTTTTTAAACTTTTTGTTTTAGTATTTTGGGACAGGGTCTCTGTGGAGAGCCGCGCTGGTGCCACACCTAAAAGATGGCGCCGGCTTCCTTTCTCTTTCCTCCTGATGGTGCGCGCTCCCTCTGCCACATGACTCCTTGCGGGGTACTAGGCTGACTCAAGCATAGTTTGGTTGCTGCGCGGACCAATGGTAGGCCACTACACCTGATCCCCTGATTGGCGGAAGAGATGCATATAAGGCGTTGCGCGGGCTGGGGAAGAGAGAAACTCCATTATGCTGTAAAGGGTTCCTGAATAAACCGCTTGAAGAAGAGTTCTGGGTCGCGTCTTTCTTGCTGGTCGAGACGGACGCGACAACTGGTGGCCCGTATGGGGAACTCCTCGGAACTCAGAACTTCAGCGGTCAGGGCAGTGCACTGTTAAGTTCCCAGGTAAGTGGGACCATAAGGACCGCTGGTTGTGGGCGGTGATATTTTGCT
>PVIR01031867.1:0-19160 GCA_004026965.1 Petromus typicus
GGGCGTGGTGGCTCACGCCTGTAATCCCAGCACTTGGGAGGCAGAGGCAGGAGGATTGCTGTGATGAGAGTTTGAGGCTGAGCTCAGGGCCAGCCTGAACTACAAAGCAAGACCCTGTCTCAAAAATAAATAAATAAATAAAGCTAATCATTTTAAACATGCAATTTAAAATTTCAGGTGTTAAGTTTGAAAGCAGTACTGTAATGCCAATAAAAGCCCTATTTTACTGAATCCTAAAACACGGAATTTTTTACAAAAACTGAAAATCAATATATTTGACTGGAAAAATAAACCAGTGTGAAAACCAAGTGCCAACCCTGATGGTGACATATTGTGCGTTTTGTTGTTGTCTTACTGGGTGGTGGTCATTTTGCCTCACACACAGGAAACTGCTGTTTTTATTGACCTGCCCTGATCGGCGGCTCAGCCTAAGGAGCTCAAGTCATACCAACTCACAGAACCAAAGAAGGTGATTCTTCCAGTGGGCCAATGAAACCTAAAGTTCATTTTCAAAACACCTTGTAAATAATAATTGGTATTTGTTGCAATATTATCTCCACACGGCATACAAGTAAACAATCAGAGGCCATATGAATTGCTTAGATTCGTGCAACTATGACTTTAGCAAGTAGAGATTTGGATTAAATCAACCCCTTGAGCCCATGAAGCAGTTCTATTCTGTTTCAATGATATTTCTGATGTATTTTTGAGAAACTCAACTTTCTTACAGATAAGAGCATTAGATATTTTACTCTGTGTGTCAATTTTGAATCTTGAATTTTCAAAGGAATTTGTTCATTTCATTATGTCTCAGCCTCTTGCCATAAGGTTGCTCATAATACTCGTGTTGTCCTTTTAACATACGAGAAGCTATAATTAAAACTTTTGTACTCTTCATAGAAGGGATTTGTATATACCATTTGTCTTGAATTTTTTTGAGACAGGATCTCACTTTGTAGTTCAGGCTAGCCCTGAGCTCAGCCTCAAACCCACATCACAGCAATCTTCCTGCCTCTGCCTCCTGAGTGCTGGGAGTACAGGCATGAGCCACCACATCTGGCACTGTGGTATGTGGTACTGATTGCTGCTGGGCATAAGTCTCCATGCCCAATGTAGTATGTGGATACTGAGGATCAAACCAGGGCCCTTGCAAGCAAGACAGGTGCCAGAACCACTGAGCTAAATTCCCAGCCCAGCTTTATCATTTTTGTAGTGAAAAGACCTTTAATGATGACTTTTATAATAATTTAATATATTTTATAGTTTCACGTTGAAGTATTAGGAAGTAAAGAGCCTTAAGAATTCACATGTCACGTAAAAACAACTGTCCTCGTCCATATTTCCCTGAGTGGGTATGCTTTGATTCACTGGTGAAGCGTGGTCTACTCAATTACTTCAAATTTTCTACTTGCTAAGATTTCTGATCTATACCATTATCATTAATGTCAGAATCGCAAACTTGTAACCACCACCTGGTCAAATATATATGTGACTTTGTTAAAGTTTGAAGATCATAGTAAAAATTCTACATCAGAAATTGTAGTCATAGAATATGAATTCAAGGGGTCCCTGTTGAATTTTAATAACTGACAAAGGTAAGAGGATAAACACAATATTAATTTTATGAGATTTTTTATGCTTGAATAAATATAAAACTTTGTAATTATATTTACAGGGCTTGGCTGTGTTGAAAGATAAGGAATAATTACATTCATGCCTGATGGGGAAAAGCCTGCACAAATTGTGCAGGTTTTGTGTGTTAACAAAACTGTAATATTAGGGAGTTCAATCAAATGTTAATTAATTACAAGGAAAAATGTTATCTATGAATGTATTACAGCAAGTAAATTTATATATTTTAGGAATTGAAAATAATGTCATTTTTCTTTATAATAATTTCTTCTGTCATACATAAAATAGAGCTCAATTAGGCTTTTGCATCAGGCATGTAATTATAATTGAAGTAACATTTATGTAGATCTCATAGATAGATAAAGTATAAAACTGTAGTACCTCTTAGATTTAACTCAGTGCATTTTTTCATTATTTACATTATGAATTATAAGTCAGATATTTTTTCATTGCACTTTCTGGTACTATTAGTTCTAGCAAAACCAGTCTTTGCTAAATAAATTTTAGGTATTTATTGTTTCTTTTAATGGCTTTCTGTTATTGCCTTTATATGTCTTATAAATTCAATATTTACATTAGTCAATTTAATAAAAGACAAATCAATTTTCTGATAATTCATCTTTTAAGTACTTTAGTCACTGTAGAAGACATTTAAATATGTATAAGGAAAATAAATTATAGACTTCCAATTAGCCTTATAAATTTAAACCATAAAAGGCTAGTTTCTGTTTAGTCATACTTGTAATATCAGTGCCTATTTTGATTTATCTTAAAGGCAAATGGGATGAAGATTTTTAAATATATTATATTTGCTATTAATAGATATCATAAAAATCATGTTAATAAATTCGAAAAGCATTCTGAGTGTCAATCTCAATACAAAAGAGCTTCACAGGCTGAAAAAACAAATGAAACAGTTACCTTGAGCTGCTTCGCTTTGGAATCTGAAAAATCAAATCAAATGGAGAAATTTTTAAAAGAAGAGCAAAGAATATTAAACATTTTGAGTGCTGGGCTGATGTGTTTATACACATCCACATCTTTGCATTCACTGTTAACATTTAAATATCCATTTATTTCTATTCTGATTAAACTGGAAAAGGGAGTTCATGCTTAGATGGTTCAAATTTTTTTCATCACTTTTATAATATACTCCTGCAAATAGACAAAACAATGGATTTTACAGAAGTATGGTGTTTTGGATTTTTTATTTTTCAGTTCATAAAGTAATGCTTTATATATGTTTTTAATATTACTGGATATAATTTTGGAGTTTACATATAGCCAACCATAAGCGATGTTATAACAATGTTTAGTTTCAGACTAGATTCCTAAGACATATACTTACTTGGTCTTGAAGTTTTTATATATGGATGTCTCATGTTTTGTTTTGATTCACTTATTGTTTCAAATCACATAATAAAAACTGTAGCTTATGATTATAATCTGATGACAGCAACAATTTACATGAAGTTAGTAAATTACTGTTTTGATTGGGGATTGGAAAGATGAATTATTCTCTTTATCCTAATTTGATTTTTTTTTTCTACATGGACACAGGTGAATTATGTATGTGAGGAAAAGTGTGTGTTTGGCAACATATCATTTTTTGAAATTAAAATGTACACACTTCAGTATTCAACAAAATCTAAATGCTGGCACTGAAACATTCTACTACCTTATCTTCCAACATTTGTAGACTTCAGGTGTACCAAAGCTGGCCCCAGATCCATCTCAACTGGTGAATTCCTCCTCAGACAATATCAGTTAACCAAAGTGTTCCTCACATACAAGCAGCAAATATAACACTGCATATGTTATTAGCACTCTTCATTTTTTTACTGTGCATACTTCCTATATTCCTTAAAACTTAATGTAAAACTTTTCATATATGATAAAAAAGATAACCCAAGTGCTTGACCATTGCATATTTTTTTGTAATTTAAAAATACTTAATGAAGTGATTAGAAAGTTTAGTACTGCAACTAAGAAAAACTCAGGAAAAAATAATGATTAATTTATAGGTTTTTCTGAAACTCATATCACTCTAAGAGCCAACTTCTGGTTTTCTGATTGGCAGATATGTAGAAGTGTGTGAAGTATGAGGCATGAGTACTTGGCATGCTTGTGGTCATAGTTCTGCCTTTCGGTCACTTTGTATGTGACCTTGTCAGCTTCACTATAAGGCAAGCTCCAAAATAATTCCTTGTCTGTATAGCTGCAGCTAGAGCTGAATGAGAGGCCTGGGAAGCTTGGCTGGTTCTCTTTCTGCAGCAGCGTTCCAGGAAGTCGAGAGTGAAGCGTCATTTGAGCACAGTGTACGCAGAATTCCAAGGATACTCAGAAGTTGTCAAGGGTTCCTATGTGCTCAGTGAAGTAAATACAGAGATTTAAGAGAGTTTACTTCAGATTTAAATACATGGCATTCGATAGTGATCTTCTGTGAGGCTCTCGAGTTGATTGTTCTCAAGTTAAGAATGTTTTGAGTAATTCTGAGAGATTATGAAGAAGTTCACTGTGTCAAAAGCTAGTTAAAGGTTGACATTTTTGGCGTTGTGCATATTAAAGGTAGTTAAAATCATTGTCTTTTATAGTTATACAAAAATGTATAGATAATACAGATAATAAGAAGCAAATGGGCCTAAACTCTGCCACTTAGAAATAAATACCAACATTTGATGACATATATAATCCTTCCATGTATATGAATGCATGCATGTATTCCTTGTATGTATTACTAAAAGATTTTACTACAATCTATTACTGTTTTACTAAAAGATAAAAATTTAGTTTTAGGGCATTTGAAAGAAAAAAAGTAACAAATTAATCATGATTGCTATTTTAGATAATATCTTTGTGGCAATAAATGATGTTATCTTTGAGAATATTTCCATAAAATAAAAATGTGTGAGAAAGACTGAGGTAATAATTTCCTTAAATATAGATTTATAATCTGGGAAGATATCTATTTTCTTCTGATATGAAATGAAAGGAACTGAACACATATTTATCTTACCTGCTTTGTGACCCAACATTTAATTTTCCATTATACATTTACTCTTTCAATCTTGTCATGGTTTAAATTTGTTTTGTTTTGTTTTGTTTTTTTGAGACAGGATCTCTCTTTGTAGTTGAGGCTGGCCTTGAGCTCGCTGTGTAGAGCAGGTGAGCCTCGAACTCATAGCAATCCTCCTGCCTCTGCTTCCCCAGTGTTGGGATTATTCATGAATTTGCTTAGTCTAATTTTTTATTTATGCCTATGTGGAACATGTCTTGCTCTTTTTATTTAGTTATTGATTTATTTTTTTGCAGCACCAGAGATCAGACTCAGGCCCTTGTGCTTCCCAGATAGGTGTGGTACCACTTGAACTAAATCCCTGGCCCTGCCTGCTCAGTTTCAATGCCTTTGCCTGATCTTCTGTTATTTCTCTCTATCTCTGATCCCTGTCTACATTTCTGAAAGGCTTATCCTGTAGTTTTCTATCACCTATCTTTCAGTTAATTCACTAAATTTTTAATATTTTAGGTCTCTTCCTTAGGAAAAAGCCTGTGATGTTGAAGTTGCTGAGTTTGGATTATTTTGCCTGGCATAATGGCGTCAAGTCCCAATCCTCTTCCTGCAGATATAATATCATTCTTCTTTATAGCTGAATAATATCCTATTGTGTATACGCAACACATTTTGCAATTTAAATCCAAATAATTTCAGATACATTTATTGTTTCCATTCAGTTTATGACACGTTCATTAGAGTTATTTGTACTCCTTTGAATACAGCCTCATATGTTTCATGCACAATGTGTGTACCTCTAGTACACACAAGTCCAGTGTTACAGTTCTACTGCTGGTGACATTTATTTTGGTAACAGACAAGCATATTAACTTGGACAATAAGCTGTTGTTTTAGGGTAATATTTTCCATTTGAAGATGAAAGTCATAATGACTATATGTCTACCTATTTTTTTACATATGAATTCTATGAAATATCACAAACATGAGTAAATTTTGTTCATGTTTCCTAGTCTAACACATATTTATCTGCTCAGGTAATTTGCAGTATGGGTTTTTCTACCCATTAAAAAGTTCTGAGAAGTAAAAAATACTAAGTAATTGTAGTTTATTTCTAGCTTCATTCATATTTTTCATGTCAGAATTAGAAATTTTTATTTTATGACCACCTTTGTTTCATACTGAGCTGTATAGTTATAGAATTGCAATAATAAATATTTGAAAAAATAGAAACCTATATTACTTGTTTTATATAAGAATTATAGAGAACAGATGTTTTCTTATATATTGTGAAATCAATTTTATGTAATACACTCTGATACATTTACTTTAAATTATTCTTGTTAAAAAATGGCAATAACTTTGTTGTTATTGTTGTTGAGACAGGGTCTTGCTTTGTAGTTTAGGCTGGCCTGAGCTCACTATGTAGCCCAGGCTAACCTTGAACTCACAGCAATCCTGCTGCCTCTGCCTCCTAAGTGCTCTGGTTACAGGCGTGAGCCACTACCCCCAGCACTGTGGTATGTGGTACTGACTGCTGGTGGGTGTGAATCACCATTTCCTGCATTGTTGTTTGTGGTTACTGGGGATTTAACCTGGGTCCTTATGCTTGCAAGGCAAACAACAGTACCACTGAGCTAAATTCTTGGCCTCAAAGACAATAATTTACTTAGCAATTCTTTACTACTGGAATGCACCAAGATACCGTGTACAAGATAAATAATCTCCCACGGCCCTCTCTTCTAAGTATTTATCATAGTTATATATAATAAGATGAGTAGAGAGACCATAATAGAAACAATATAAAATCCTTACATAAAATTTGGAAAATATATAAATACAAAAAGTGAAGATTGTATAGAATACTGTCTCTCAGAAAGAACCAAAATGAGTATGGGAAAATCTTTCATAGTAGTCATTATAAGATGATAAATAGAATTACTAAATAATATATAACATTTTAATTGGCATTCCATGGAATTTAATCTGTATAAATATGAGCTTTCTTGTATAAATACTTTTTGACTTAGTTTTGCAGCATGAAGTATAACTTTTTTTTTTAATCTTCATTTCACCATGAAAAGCTCACTATGTGTCCTTTCAGAGTTCCCTGGTTAGACAAATCATTGAAAAAATCAATCCTCTTCCTTGTCATAAAAGAGCTTTATTGGGCTCATTTATCAGTGTTACACTGGGAACCAGACACACGGAATCAAGGAATCAAGGAAATAAAATGGCCGTGGCATGTGGAGGTGGACTGTGGACACTCTGCACATCATGCCGTATACAATGTACTGGTTCATGTTCCCCCAGTGTGGTGTCTTCTTTCTCAAGCCTTTCATATTATAGTCCTGTAGAACTTTATTCTAGTACTAGAGCATCAAAGCCAGGCCTTTCCCCTCCAAGGCAGGTGCAGTGGCAGAGCTAAATCCCTGACCCTCAAAGTTTTGTGTATTATAACTTGAAGAGTTATTCCTCATTATTCTTAATGAGGGAACTTCCTTTCAAAATTTTAGCTTGAAACATAGGGCACTCCATACATACAATTCCTTCCTGAAATATCTTTCTGATTTTCCTTATGTACAGATCCGGCTTGGTGATGCTTCTGAATAATGTGATTTTTGATACCTGACTGATTATTTTCCATTTGCCCAATCCACACCTGGTTGTTACTATGACTCCAGCATTTCTTGGTTCAGAAGTTAAATATTGTTGATATCTTGTTACTTCTCAAGAGTGAACCAGAGGAAAAAATAATACATAATTTACAATGTTTATATCCTTTCAAGATAAAAAGATGAGTGACATTCCTCGGGTGTGCAATAATATCTTCCACGGTGGCAGATCCTGAGTTGCACTGACAATATCTGGAATTGAGTGACAAAACTCACAGTTCTAAATGAGGAGAATTTCCTCTCATTACTGAAATTTATTTCTGTGAGAACTTGTGTTATGAAACTTTTTTCTAAGTTTTCTCTCCTGTAATTATAGTGACTCATTACATATTTACTGATTAACACTAAAAGATCCAAGACTCACTGAGTTATTCTGCTGAGTCAAATACATGTCAGAAATGTATTTTAAATTTAAATTAAGTTAAATTGGAGAGATTTAACCCCAGGTCACATGATGGAAGCCCTGTGCCACTGAGCAATATCTCCAGTCATTAGTAACTTTATTGTTAATTTAAACATTTATAAGTAAGCCTGTCTTGATGTCCTCCTCTTGTTATCAGTACACATACATGGACAGAATATCTTCTGTTTTTATCTTAAAGGATAATGGACTAATAATTATTATTTCACCTACTTGATATAATATAGCATTATTGAGCAATTTACATTATCATTTGGAGGCAAAATAATAAAAACTTGCTCAAATAAACTTAATTTATTTCTCCTTGATAATAAAGAAGGTTAAATGTGTATCTGTACTACCTTCAAGCATTTTAATTATTTTTATTCTTAGAAAAAGTTGAATATTGTTTATATCTTGCTAAAAATTTCAACTAGTCACAAATTCAGTGGTCAAATATTAAGTCAATAATATCACTATCCTTTGTTCTGTTATATGAAAACTCTCTACGTGGAATTTTATACTATATATGCCAATTTCTTGAAAATTTTTTGGTTTCAAAACGTTTACAGTTGCTCCCTTCCTGAAATATCTTTCTAATTTTCCTTATGTAAAATTTTATTCACATATTCATTCATTCATTTATTCACTAGACAGATAGATGTTTATAGACAGAAGAAAAATAGTGTGTGGATCCACAGAGAAAAGGCAGTGAAAGTGTTTCAAGGAAGCAGTGGTCAGCTGTGTCTATGGTGCTGAAAAAGTGAGTGGAAAGTCATCTTTGCATGCCTATCACTTGGCAAAATGGAGATCATTGTTGGTCTTAGAGATATTTTGAAGGAAAACATGTGTTTGAAATGAATAGACAGTTATCAGATGAAGAAATGTAAGTGGCTGAAAAATACATAAAAAATATTCAATATCGTTGCTCATTTGAGAATACAAATTCAAACAACATTGAGATTCATTTCACTCTAGAAAAAATGGCTGCTAGCAAAAAAATCAACCAGTAACAAATGCTGCTGGGCTGTGGGAGAAAGGAACCTTTTTCCACTGTTAATGGGAACTTAAACAAATCTGACCACTGTGGAAATCCTATGGAGATTCCTCAAGAAACTAAAAGTAGAAATTTTATTGACTCAGCTATTCCCCTTCTAGGTATCTTCTCAAAAGAGATGAAGGGAATCATATCACAGAGATCTATCTATACAACTAGATCATGGAAATAGTTAATATGTCCATCAACAGAAGAATGGATAAAAAAATATGGAGTTCTACTGAGGATAAACTTAAGTCTATTGAAGAAAATGAATGTACTTTGAAGCTATATTGTTAAGTAATTGAAGCACACAAGCTTTAATGATACATGATTTCTCTTCTATGAAGTCTCTTTTCTCTCCCTCTCTCAATAAAAGATAGTAGAGGAAGAGAGAGATAATACAACCCCAAAGAGATTATGTATCCAATAGTGTAGTTTGACTTCATACAGTTGTCTTACACATTTTCTATATTCTTTGGTCTATAAGTCTGATTTTCAATCTATCTATGTAATAATTAACTTTATGTTATATGAGTGAATATTTTTCTATTTCTAGAAAAATAAAAAGGTGATGGAAGAAAGGGAAAACAATGGATTGAAATCTGTGAGGTTCCTCTACCACTTACTTTCAGTAAATGTAGTCTTCATGTACTGCTAGCAAGTACTAATCAAAATTTTAAAAAGAACAGATCCACTGTCACAATGAACTGAGAAGAAAGTAGTGAATCATAAATGAGACAATTGCTAGAGTCAGTGGAATAAACTGAGTCCAGGGGCTGTTTTCCTTTGTGTCTTTCCTTACATGTTTTAATAAAGAAGAGTTGGATTTGACTCCTCTGTTTCAGCCTCATGTGCATCATTTTGTCAAAAGAACAAGGGGCCTCAAAGAAATTGCTGAGCTGATCTCTGATTCTGTCCTCCAGTTCATGGTAGATTCTCTTAGTCTTAGGTTCTAATGTTCAGTGGTGGGTTAACCTTCTTTATTCAACATGGGAAGAACTTCTACATTGGCATCATTTGTGTTTGTGAAATGAAATGTGCAACCCTACATTTATGTCAGTGACCTTACTTAATCCAGTCCCAGGAGTTTTGAGACCCTGGAAAATGTGAGGAAGGAAGGAAGATTAGACAGGATGGCTTGAGACAAAACAGTGTATGTGAAACTGAAGTAAAAAAGTTTCTTGGGCTGGGGATTTAGCTCAGTGATTCCGGCGCCTGTCTTGCAAGCGCAAGGGCCCAGGTTCAATTCCCCCAGTAACCACATAATGATACTGGGCATGGAAACTCACACCCAGCAGCAACCAGTACCACATACCATAGTGCCAGGTGTGGTGGCTCACACTTGTAATCCCAGCACTCGGGAGGCAGCGGCGGGAGGATTGCTGTGATGTGAGTTGGAGGCTGAGCTCAGGGCCAGCCTAAACTACAAAGCAAGACTCTGTCTCAAAAAAAAACCAAAAAAAATTCCTGAGGCGATTCATGAGTCAAAAAATGAGAATATTAGAGAGAGAATATTAAGGCTCCTAAATTCATGTGGGAAATTGAGAACAGTGTGTTCTGCAAGAGAAATTGAATGAGTCATTTTATATAATGGTAAATGCTAATTGTTATTCATAATAAAACCAGCAGTAATAGGTAAACCTGTCTTTTTAAATTAATTTACATATCTTGTTACTATCACGCTAGTTGATTTTTGCATTGAAAGTGTCTTGTGTCCTCAATGTAAATCTTACATATTCATATTCTTGTCCATTTTTTCTTTTTTAGGCTTAATGTTTTCTTTATTGACATAATAAGGCCTTTATATGCAAAGCTATTTGATGAATTGTCCTTTTAAATTGCTGTAATTGAACTAGCTGTTATGAATGAGCTGTTGGGTTTAATGAATGGATGCTGTCTAAGATGATGTACAAGCATCATTGTGCGCTAAGAGAGACTCAGAGAAATTCCTCTTGGATCTCTGAAATGAAAACTGTGCAGCTTCTAAAAGCCTGATAATTTTTATTTACAGGATATGGATTCTGAACCTGATTTTTTTACCCTTATTTCTATAAGATGCTAAAAGTTATACTTAAATATGGGTTGTCATTTGTTATTACATAGAGTATTAAGTATTTTCCTTCTATTTCTAGTTTTAGTTTTATCAGATATTCTTTTAATATCAGAGTTTTGATTTACAATCACTACTAAAATATACATTTCTGGAGGTACTTTAAAATTTAGCTTTGAATAATGGAGAGTAAACAGAAACTTGATTAAAAAAACTGAACACAATGGCTTCATAGTATATTTTCAAGTTGGGGGTTATAATACTCCCCCCCATGCCCTTGTTGCTTAGAATTGCTTTCGCTGTTCTAGGTTTTTTATGGTTCCAGATGAATTTTTGGATTATTTTCTACAGATTTGTGAAAGACATTGTTGAAATTTCAATCAGAATTGCAATAAATTTATATAGTACTTGTGGGAGTATAGCCATTTTGACAAATTTGGCTCTTTCTATGCAAGAACAAGAGATGTTTTTCCATTCTGTGATATCCTCTTCTACTTTTTTCAGAGTGCTATAGTTTTCAGAGTAGAGGGCTTTCACCTCCTTTGTTAGATTGATTCCTAGATATTTCATTTTTTGGATGCTATTGTGAAAGGGATTGACTCCCCAATTTCTCTCTCAGTGAGTCTGTTGTTTTGAGCACTGACCTTGTATTCAGCTATGCTACTAAATTTGGCGATTAAGTCTAGCAGTCTTTTGGTTGAGTTTTTAGGATCCTCTATATAGAGTGCCATGTCATCAGCAAGTATTGATAGTTTAACTTCTTTCTTTCCTATCTTTACTCCTTTTATTTCTTCCTCTTTCCTAATTGCTTTGGCTAATGATTTTTAGGATCCTCTATATAGAGTGCCATGTCATCAGCAAGTATTGATAGTTTAGCTTCTTTCTTTCCTATCTTTACTCCTTTTATTTCTTCCTCTTTCCTAATTGCTTTGGCTAATGATTCCAGCACTACATTGAACAGGAGTGATGAGAGTGGACAGCCTTGTCCTGTACCTGATCTTAGTATGAAAAGTTTCAGTTTTTCACCATCGAGTATGATGCTGGCTATTAGTTTCTCATAAATAGCTTTTATTAGTTTGAGATAGAGCCCATATAGTCTGATTTCCTGTAGGGTCTTGATTATGAATGGTTGCTGTATTTTGTTGAAGGCTTTCTCTGCATTAGTTGAGATGACCATATGGTTTTTGTCTTTGAGTCTGTTAACACAGTGTAGTACATTTATTGATTTATGTATGTTGAACCATCCTTGCATCCCTGGGATGGATCCAACTTGCTCAGGGTGTATGATCTTCTTGATGATCTGTATTCTGTTTGCCAGTGAAATAAATAGGTCACAGATGTGTAAATATTGTATCTTTTTTCTGGTATGAGAAAATGAAGATGTAAATGATTTCTAGAATATGTACTAGATATTGTGAAATAGAAAATATGCAAAAGGAAATGGGATGTAGGGGTAAGTAATGAGGAGAAAAGTAATGTGATGGTAATTTAAAAAAGGAAACAAAGTGTGTGTAGTTAGAGGGCAAGAAGTTGTTGAGTGGGTAGGGGAATGGGAAAACATGAAAATCAAGTCATATCATATACTGGTACAGATTCTCAATGTTGAATGTGATCATGATGTGTATATATAATGTACCAATAAAGATTTGAATTTAAAAAGAAAAGAAAAAAACAAACTGAACAATTTGACAGAAATTTTTAGTAGCTACTGCAGAAATACTTCCTCATTTCATTTTAAAAATATCATGGATTATATTTTATGTGACCAAATTAACTGACTTTTCCTATATGACTTCTCCTATTCTCTCTCAAGCTGAAGGAGAATGTAAAATTAAATCAGCTGCACATGTGTAGCATGTCCAAATAAAGAGAAGAGAGGATAGAAGGAGATGTGAGGTTCACGTAATCTGTACTGTTTCCAGCTTATTACAATTTCAAGTAAGTATGGAGTATGAAACTCTTAGGTGCAATTCTGTTTGAATGAACACTATCTTGTGAAATTGAGAGATTTTGTAGTTATGAAAATATGGGCTTCGTGCAGCAGAAAACCCAGCTAGCATCATGCTTAACAAATAAACTTTTATCCCACCTAAAATACATGTAATGATAAGAGATGCATTTGTGAAGTGCTTTGGTTTTTCACTTTGTAGCTGCAAAATGGTGATTATATTTCCAAATATGAAATCTACATTCTGGAAAGGCATAAAATGCCTGAAGAGGCAAAGCAGACATCTGCTTTATCTCAACAGGCAGAGTTTTTAACATGACTACCTTCAGTGAGGTGCACCGGCTTCATTTCTCTAGTCACGCAGTGGAGGTGAGCAAAAGGAAGTGGAGTTGTTAATGAGTGTTACTATTACTTAATATTTGTATTTGAAGCTATTTTCTCAATTTGAAGTTATTTATTCTTATCAGTCAGATTATAAACTCATTGAGAATTGGCTCCATTGTTTTCTCCGTAAGACAATACAGCAAAACACACCTAACAAACATTTTAAAGTTATCTATCAAAATTTAGGGTAAAAATATCTATTAAAGCTTCTTGGTAAGCCCACCTTCTTATAAGGAGAAAGAGCCTAATTGTATGAAACGCATTTAACTTGGCAACCTTTGCCATGTGGATTATAACAACAAATTGTTAAATAAATGAGGAGAGAGTATATCCAGGTCCCCAAACAACTTCAACACTGTAGAGCTATGTAGAATATTAAATTACTGCTTAGGTTAGTTTCTATTGTTTGGTAACAAATTACTACAGTTTAGTAGCTTCAAAGAGCACAAATGTACTTAGTTTATTTCTCTATGACAATGCAGTTCCCACCATGCGAGAAATCAAGGTGTCAGCCAGGTCTCTATTTCCCTCTAAGGCCTGATCTGTTTTTATTGGTTTTGGGGGGCAAAATTCAGAGCCCCAGGCCAGGCATTTAGCTCAATGGTTCCAGCACCTGTCTTGCAAGTGCAAGGGCCCGGGTTCCATCCCTGGTAACCACATACCTATACTGGGTGTGGAGACTCATGCCCAGCAGCAACCAGTACCACATACCACAGTGCCGGGTATGGTGGCTCATGCCTGTAATCCCAGCACTCGGGAGGCAGAGGCAGGAGGATTGCTGTGATGAGTTTGAGGTTGAGCTCAGGGCCAGCCTGAACCACAAAGCGAGACCCTGTCTCAAAAAACCTAAAAAAAAAAAAAAATTCAGAGCCCCAAAGTTCTGTTTTGAGTTACTGACTTCTGGAACCCTCCATTGCTTCTGGACTCTTAAAAGGGCTTTCTTGATTGAATCAGACCTTTTAGGATAATCTCTGTTGTGATTAAATTAAAGTCAGCTGAAGGTCTTTTAATTACCGCTTCAAAATTTCCTCTTTTGTCAGATAACATATCCAATTAGCCGGAGTGGTAGCTTGTCCACACACTTCACCATACTCACTGGAGGGCCAGAATCCTGACGATGGATTATTTTTTAGTGCTGCTTTTAATATTTTCAAGGAGTGAGCGTGAGCAGAGTTAGAAAAACAAAACCAGAGCAAGTGTATCTGTGGCTCTAAAGAAGCTTCTAACTGATTTAAGGATTTATTTGTACATGCAATGTTTTCAAGTATGATTAGATCATTTTATTAAAATCAAGAAAATAACTCCATTGTCAATGTTTTTAACCACACATTATAACACTTCCAATAATATATAAAAACTAACACGATCCCTTCACATGGAAATTGCTCAGTAAGTGTTACTTAATATTATTTTATTTACTGATGGATTAAAGTATCTATTCCATTTGACACCAGTGTGTGAGTTTTAATGTTGAATATCTAGCATTTTGTTAATGCAGTGATTAAATATAAGGTCTACTTTTGGGGGTGAAAACGGGCTTTGCAGAGAACAGCAAAATGGTTTGACTTCTTGTCCTTCAAAGAATATCGAGACAAATTGAGCTGATTACAAATTGGCTGAGCTGAAAAGATTTTATGCTGAAAATTACTTTATTCAGTGAATTTTCCTGACTTACTCCTTTCTGTCTTTTTGGGACATTGTACTATCGCAGCAATCACATTTATTCTCTGGAATCTCCTCTTCTCTCATGAACTTTCATTATCTGACCCTCATTTCATCAGATAAAGTGAGATAGAAGTATAGAATTGGGATGTCACTTAGAAAAAAATGTCTCTAGCTCCTGATTTGATGGTAGCTACGTTTCTTATAATCTATAAGCATCTATACAAAACACAAAAAGAAACAGCTTATTATTTATGGTGAAAAAGTGAGAAGCTTGGTGTCTTTGTTACTTTTCTCACTGCTGCGACAAAATAGCTGAGAACCAAAATTAAAAGAAGAAAGTTTATTTAGCTCAATCTCCAGCGGTTGCAGTCCCTTATCAGCAGGCCGCAAAGCATGGTGGGATGGCAGAGGGGCAGCAATGAGGAAAAACAGTCTGTGCCGAAGATCTGCTCCCTTCTTGCCGTTTTCCTGAGATGAGTCATGTTCCTGAATTCTCCAAACTTCTGCGGTTTCCACTGAGCTTTGAGCTTCCCACTCACGACTTCCCACACCGCCGTCTTGGGCCACACTGCTTGACCTCCCCAGCATTCTGAAATCTGGTTGGAGGCTACCCTACAACACTTGCATTCTGCATATACCTAAAGTCAGCACCATGCGGATGAGACCGAGTTCTGCTGCCCACTGGAACAGTAGTGATGCCTCTTTCTTGGCTGTCGGGGTCCAGTGCCTATAAACCAAACATCAAAGGACAAGTTCCCTAGGCTGCTTCCAGTCTGAAACATGGTCCTCTGGAGCTCTCTTCCCATAGCAAACTGTTTCACTTTTGCAACTCTGAGGCTGAGCGGCCAAGTCCTGTTGGTTCTTGTGATGTTCACAGTCTATCTTTTCTGTTTTCTTCTTCTGAAATACTTTGACTTTTTTGTTAGTCTTTTCAGCAACCAATTTCTCCTCTCTTCTGTCTTTACAGGACATAGCTTTACTGCAGCTTCATTTCTGGACAAACTCAAAATATTTTAAATCATTGTAGTGGGCTCTTTGCTCTTGATTCACAACATAAATTGTCTAAAACATCTCAGCAGTAGCCATGCTACAGTCTCAACACTAAACTTCCCTGAAATCTTTGTCTACCAGATTGATTAGTTTGCCATTCTTAATCTCAGTCTTAAGCAAAGTGTCTGGACGGGAGCGAAATACGGACACACTTTCTCCCGAAGCATAATACAAATCACTTGGAGTCTAATAGCCAGTCAATCCTTATTTTTTAGCACAAACCTTCTGAACCAGTCTTTACTGACATAGTATCTATCAGCATTCAGCTTTGACCAGAATCTCTTGTCAAGTACAGCCTCAGGTGTTCCAGCTCCACTTACTTAGCCAGCATCTCCAAGCCTTTGCTAACTTTTCCCCTTCCTACAAGCCTGCTCCAAAGTCTCCTAAACATACACAGGTTCTAGTCATAGCAACAACTCCACTTCTCTGATATCAAATTCTCTTTTAATCACTTTATTCTCTGCTAAGACAAAATATCTGACAACCAATGTTAAAGAAGGAAAGGCCTATTTAACTCTGATTGTAGAGATTTCAGTCCATAATCAGCAGGCTTCCAGGGTGGGTGGCATTGCAGAGGAAAAACAGTTCATGGCAGGCAGAAGGCAGCAAAGCAACAAGGGATAACCACAGCTCTTTCAATCATTACATCTTATTCAGGCTACTTAGGGTACTGATACTGTGGGTATCACTCTCATCCTTAACCCTAGGGCTTTTGATCCTAGCACTGCAGCATAAAGTAGTTCCAGCACTGCACACTATAGATCAGTCACCTCTGAAAAATGCCAGTCATGATCCCAGGAGGCTTAGGGAGAAATCTAAACACAAGCTATAACATTTGGCATCTCTATTGACTTCTGAGATATTAATGTCAGATCATTTTATTTAAAGGTAGAGAAAAAGTTATCTGAATTTCATTTTATTACCAGTGTCTAAATAATGATGTGCAGAATTAAAGGAAAAAAATTATAAGTTTAATTAGATGTATATGAAATCTATAACATTTTGTTCAGAATTTTTATGTTGACTTTTAGGTGCACTGGATTTTCTTGTCTCATTTTTTGAGTAAGTATGATATAATTAGATTTGTTCTTTAATTTTAGGGGGTTAAGTACAAGAACTGTGTTTTTTCACAGGATACATATTTTGAAACTATAAATAAAGCTAAGTGTAGTCTTCATGAAAAATGGGAGTTATATCAATATTTTCTTAATAAAAATTTTACCTTATTAGTTTATCGATGTCCACTGAAAGATCCATCAAATGAAAGGAATTAATTCACATTGAGAATTGAATAAATAAGATATTTTCTGTTTATAGGAGTGGTTTACTTTCTTGAATATAGAAAGCCTTAGCTTTTATTATATTTAAATTATGAATCTGATCATAACTATTTTATAAACATATTGTATTGCAGTATATTAATTGTAAAGAACAGCGGGCTTCATTTAGGCATATTTATACATGTGTATAACATCTAGAACTTTGATCCTTTCCATAACCTCCACATGATGCCCTTTTTAATCTCATAGTCTCTTTTCTAATTTTCCTTCATCTCTTTTGTAATTTAAATGTTTAGATTTTAGATTCCATATGTGAGAAAAACCATGTTATATTTTTTGAGTCTGACTTATTTCCTTTAATATGATGATTAATGCAATATCAGCAAAAAATCTATGACATGATCATGAAATTTCTTTTGCTATCTACAGCTAAAGTTTGTAACTTTTTCTTATATTTAATATTATTTTAAAAACTTAAATTACTGTACCATTCTCAATTAGAAAAACAACTGTACATTCATGTACTTACTTCTGAATTTCTCTATAATATAAACACTCCTACAGTATTACTTTATAGATCTGGAAAGAACACTTTATCCCTTTATTTAGAAATCTGATATTTAAAAGAAATGCATTGCTTTCCCCTTAACTTCCTTATTATTTTAAAGTGTATTCTGAAGCAATTGTAATGTGTGTATGGAACACAAAGGTAGGAATCATTTTAAACACCTCCAAATTAAAATTTCCAAAGTTCCTTTGTTTGTCCTTCCAGTGGTACATTTCCTTTTTCAATTGCAATTTTTGACATTTTAAACTTCTTTGCCAAATCCTTGTATGACTGAGGTTATAGTTATCATCTGTCTTGAGTTAGAAATCTTTTATTCTATTCTTATTTTAGCCTCTGACTCCTTGAATGACCTTGAAAAAATATATTCCTCCTACTACCTCTAGCATTAAAATTGTCAACCAACTGCGGAATGTTCTGAGGCTTGATTATCATTATGATTCATAATGCAGTCCATTGAGATATTTCAAGAAAGGTAGTATACATAGTCAAACATATTATAAAAGTCTCTGGAGTCATCATTTATATTATTATTTACACAGTTCAACAGATTTATGCCCGTATAGTCTTTAAGCTGCCTTTTCATTATGATCAAGTTGAGATACATTGTTTAAATATTAAATTATCTAAATATGTAAAGGTTATATAAATTGTCCTCTTATAACCACCATGCTGTTATATTTTGATGGAATATTAAAAAAGGCTTTCTCAAGGGAACTCAACTACACTTTTCTATACTTCTATATAGGAAGTTTTAACTATAAGGTACAGTATAGGCTTTAAGCATCTTTGTCATTGTGTTAATTTATACACACCCTTAATCTGTCACTTATAAATTGTGTGCATTTGGAAAATCTGACTATGGAAACTTGTACTTCAAAGTCTCAATTTATAAAGTGGAGATAATAATACAGTGGACTATTAGATCTATATATATATATATAGAGAGAGAGAGTATATTCGGAGTATATTCTGAGTATTTGACACAGAGTAAATAATAATGAACATTTGTGTTTTCTGCATGGGCGACTGGTCATAACTTTTTCTATATGTTGGCAATCATTTTTTGGTTAAAATGAAAGCCAACATCAATAATGTGAGAGAATATTGAGTTAGAATATGGGTATTTTTCTAACTATGATTTTTGACTTGTTCTGTATATACATTTATATGTAGTGTCATTTATAGAATAGGATCTAAATTTTCATGTTTATAGATAATTACATTATTTAATTTGAAACTTCCATCTTCACATTTATTAATTACAGTAATAATTAGTAGGTCGAACATATGTTATGTGCAAGGAATGTCTGAAATAGTTTATATTCATCTTAACTTTTTTTTGGTACCAGGGATCAAACTTAGGATCTCATGCTTACTAGGCAGCACTGTGCCTCTGAGTTACATCCCCAGCCCTATTTTATAAACAGTGGTGTATTATTATTATTATTATTATTATTAT
>PVIR01031868.1:0-19110 GCA_004026965.1 Petromus typicus
AATTTAATTTAATTTAATAAAATTTAATTTAATTTAATAAAATTAAATTAAAATCTTTATTATTTAACTCAAGAGTATTTTATAGTGTTCTCCACACAATCTGTCTTGTTTCTGGCAGTGTTCATTCAACATAGAAGTAGAAAAACAATAAACAATACACCCCTGAGAAATAAAAACAAGCCAGTGCTGAAGAAGAAATACAAAGGTAGAGAAAGAGAGAGAAGCAGAGGAGAAGGAAAGAGAAGATAAAAAGAAAATAAGGAAAGCAAGAGGAAGAAAGGGAGGAATGGAGGAAAGAAAAGAATGGTAGCAATGGAGCAGAAAGAAGAGAAGAGAACATAGGTAGAACCATCTTTAATACATGCAAATCAATTTAGTCTAATGTAACTCAGAGGTGTTTATCTTGAAGCAATGAATAAGGAAATTTTCCTTGTGATTAGGAGGGATGAGGTAGTGATGTTGATTTTTAAAGAATAATTAGGAGTTTCAGTCTGAGCATGTACAGGCTTCTATATTTCTGTCATATTTTAAAGAAAAAATTTAGAAATTAAGAACAATGTGCAGAAAATCTTAAGGCTATTTCGTTTCATAGTATTAGATTTAACTACCTAAAAAAGGAGGACAATACAAAAGTCTAAAGATAGGAAGATGAGGCATTGTGGAATTCATGATGGTTGTTTTTGAAATTTTTATTTTACTGTTTCATTGTATCTACTACTTTATGTGTAATTTTTATGTGACTTTACAACACTGTATTCTGATGTTAAATATGATAATTGGATTTTAATTTTTTCATGTCTCCCCACCATAAATTTTTCTATTGCTGTGTTTTAATTTTATATATAAATTTGACTATATTAATGCTCAGATAAGTGGTAACATCCTTTTTGGGAATGCAGTTGTGTACGTATTTCCAAAATCTATGATTTCATTTCTGTATATTAAATGAAAATACACCTTAACAGACACCACCACCTACTGGAGACAGAGGTAGACAAGAGGAAGAGGAGTCCTCTTTTTGATCAAGGGCGTCACTCCGCTGCTTTTAGTCTCTTGTTCCTGGACTTCAAAATGCAGGTGCTTTACTCAAGCCATTGCTTTCCTGGAAGTTAGCCTTGTGGACCTTGAATGAAATTCCTGACACTTGTTCTTGGTTTTGAAGCCTATAGATATCATGGTGTTTGAATCTACAGTGCCTTTATCAAATAAGTCAGTTCTTATAATGAATCCATTCTTATTATACAAATATATGAACACTTAGCTATTCAGTTATATCACTCCTACTGGTTTTGATTTTTTTAGGAAACTTAGCTAACATTGTTTGATAATCAAAAAAAAAAACATTGAGAGGTAAGAATTAACTTCAGATACTGATAGCAGAGACAAGAACAATAGTAGAAAAAGCTAGAGAATGAAATATTTCAACAAAAAGGAAATTATTCAATCTGATAAGTATTTAAAGGGATAACTAATAATCATAGAATTTATCAATATGTGAGGATGATGTCAAGTGGGAAACAACAAGATCATATATGGAAAAATGGATTCCAAAATATTGACAATAGATAATTCTTTTTTGAGGAATTACATGCATGTAGATGGAAAGTGAGATATGTAATGGGGGAATATTTAGGTTAAAAAAAACTTATTTTTTTTCCATGTAAAAAAAAAGTTACAAAATTAGCAAAGGCAAAGTTTAAAGAACTGAAGAAAAAAATTTTTAAAAATATGTCAATAGGGCCGGGGAGTTAGCTCAGTGGTTCCGGCGCCTGTCTTGTAAGCGCAAGGGCCCGGGTTCAATTCCCTGGTAACCACATAACAATACTGGGCATGGAGACTCACGCCCAGCAGCAACCAGTACCACATACCACAGTGCTGGGCGTGGTGGCTCACGCCTGTGATCCCAGCACTCGGGAGGCAGAGGCAGAAGGATTGTGATGTGAGTTGGAGGCTGAGCTCAGGGCCAGCCTGAACCACAAAAGCGAGACCCTGTCTCAAAAAACCTAAAAAAAAAAAAAAAAAAAAAATGTCAATAATCCAGATGCAAGAGAGAAATAAAAGGCATTGTTAGATAAGTATTTTGGGGATATTATTCGTTTGGCATCCATCCATCCAATTAAATGAAGGTAAATCTGAAGAAGTATACTTAATTGTTTACATAGAGCATTAATATTTCGTCGGATCCTGTAAAAAACACAGTAAAATAATAGTGAAAACATTTTAAAATAGGCTATTTCTGAGCCAGGTATTTAATCTTAGTTACTTTTCTTCTGGCTGAGAGAAAATACTCGACATTCAAAGTTAAAAGAGGAAAGATTAGCTTGACTCATTTTTTTGTAGAGGTTTCAGTTCACAGTAGGCTGTTTCCGAGGCACAGGGGCAGGCATGACCAAGGGGCATCAGGGAGAAAAATAGTTCACAGCAGGCAGAAGACACGAAAGCCAAAAGCAACAAAGTAGCAAGGAACAAGTGAGTACAGAAGAAACTCTTTTTGTTTATTATGGTCTAGGAAGCCACATATCCTTACAGGGGTACCTTTACAATGAGAACGTACCTTTCCATTATCCACAGTCAGAACTGTGACAAAGCAATCAGTGGACCAATTTAGTAATCATATACTTTATATCCCAGCATCATACAGTCTAGATCCAGCTACCTCTGAAAATCTTCACATGTAACTGTATGAGGGTTTGGGGGACATCTAGACACAGGGCATATGGTATTTTAATATAAAGTATAATGACAGACATTCATATGATTTATCTCTCTCGATGAATTAGCTACACTATAGTATTTTAAGAAGGAATCCCAAGAGAAATAGATAAAAATTTCTTGTTTACTAAATAAATAAAAGTAACACATTATAAGAATTTAAAAGGTTAATTTTTGTAGATTAAAAATATCATAAAATGCTATATGAGAAGAAGGAAATTTGTATTCTCATCTACCAGAGCTTCTAATTTTTTATGCAATTGAAGAAGTGCTTACATCATTGAAGGTCTAAGATTTAAAAAAAAAATTGTTACTGAACAAATAAAAATGGAAAAAACATTTCCAAAGGAATAATAAAAATAAATTGGTAATTACATGGAATTAATATGAGGAATTAACTATACAAATATTTTCTATCCTAAAAGATTGATTTTCATTCAAAAATCTCAAAATAAATGTAGTAGAAAATGTTTCTATTGAATTATTACAAAGAATTTTGAACTTTATTTTGAAAAATAACAAAAGCCAATATTAAAGAAGCCTTAATAAGTTTTATTTCAACTCTTCTTTGTTTGGTGTCTTATATGAGTATTTGGTGGTTAGTTTTATATTATTTAGTGTCTGAAAGAAAATTAAATGACATGATTTCACTCTACTTCTTATGCTTGATTTGGAAATAAATATTACTCAGTGATTGAATAAGTTTAAGTTTTAAAAATTATGAGAACTTCTTTTTTTCTCTGTCTAGTGTGATTTTGTTTAAGCTGATAAAAGAAACTGTCATTCATTAACATCTTAATCACTGTAGGTATTTCTGGTAATTACATGTTTTCAGTGCTGTCACATTCTCCTCCAAAAAGATTCTGAGTCATACATATTCAATCACTTGTGCTCATTTTCATCATAAAAGCATCAATGCCTGTGTTATTTATAGGAAAAGTAATATAATTACAGCTACTGCTTCAAAATTTAATGCTTTCAATTACTATTATTAGCACATGGAAGTATGACTAGAGAGGTTTTGAAAACTAACATATAAAGAGCACAAGCAAATTTTGAAATAAAAGATGAGACATTTTATCAGGTTCACAAAAATTTTTCACTTGAATTTTATATTTTTCCACAAAGTTTGAAAAAGACTGGTGAACAATTTGAAGGTGAATTCAATTAATTTAGTAGGAGAAACCTTCAATCCTTTACAAAGTTATCTATGTCAATGTCAAATATCTGTTACAATAGTAGGTACAGCATTTGTACAATATTATTTACATTAGTTGCAGTATTATGTCACATAGTAACTTAATGACCCTGAAAAAATGATTTTAATTTTAGCCACAACAAAGGTATCCTTAATTATTCTGAATTCCTTAAGTGATAATTCTAGTTGATTTTAAATCAGGTCTCTAAGGTTATTTATGAAAGAAACTGTTCTAGAACAAATGACTTGGTTATCTGTCTGTCTGTCTGTCTATCATCTATCTATCTATCTATCTATCTATTTATCTGTCTATTTATCTATCTATCCGGTGTCAATGACTTCCAAGGAAGTACGACAAAATATAAAAGACTAGGTGATTTAAAAATAACAGAGATTTTTGGCACAGGAAACTGGAGGCTGTAAAGGTAAACCTCAGGGCCGCGGATTTAGCGCAATGGTTCTGATACCTGCCTTGCAAGTGCCAGGGCCCAGGTTCGATCTCCAGTAACTACATACAACAGTGCCAGGCACAGAGATTCATGCCCACCAGCAATCAGAAACACATACCACAGTGCTGGGCATGGTGGCTCGCGCCTATGGGTGGTTCAGCATTCGGGAGGCAGAGGGAGGAGGACAGCTGTGAGTTCAAGGCTGGAGGCCAGCCTGAACTACAAAAGCGAGACCCTGTCTCAAAATTTAAAAAAAAAAAAAATAATAATAATAAAAAAGTTAACCTCAGGTACTATAGGTTTTCCCAGTATTAGTCAATGATGGCCCTTTGAATTATGTCTTGCGCAAAGGAAAAATGTATCCCATGGGGCGTGTATAGGAGAGGAAAGACAGGGTTTGAAGTCGCCCATTTTTGAGCACCAGATCACTTATTGCTACCATGCGCCCTTGCTTCACAGAACTTTGTAGCTGATAAAGCAAGGGTATATTTGTTTACATATTAACTCTCCTATACGTACTTGTATTCATAAGTACTCAGAGTGTAACCATCTATATCTATCTATCATCTATCTATCTATCTATCTATCTATCTATCTGTCTGTCTGTCTGTCTATCTATCTACCTATCTATCTATCTATAAGAACTAGCATAACATGCTGATATCTCTTACTTTAATTCATTATTATTAGGGGAGTTACAATGTGAGAAATATTATACACCATCTTGCCTATTTCTTCCAGGTTCTTCACCCTTCCCCATAGCTCCACCTCTGGTTTTAAAGTTCCCTTTCTCAGAAGGCACATTAGTTTGAAGCAATTGGCATTGAGCTTCTTGCAAGGCATGGACTTTATAGCATCTGATAGGCGAAGGCTACCTTACCTCAGCCCTGATATATGATCTCCTGATCTTGACGTCTACATAAGACCGTCTTCTCCCCTGCTCCCCCCTTCTCTTCTTTTTCCTGCTTTGCTTGACACAGGAGCCATTCACTTCTGAATAAAAATCTCCCGAAGGATACCTGGAGAGTGCCATGGTATGGTTGGCGGATTCTTTAGTTTTACAATTATCACATGTATTTTTCATGACAGAACATGTATTCTACGGGGAATTTTCTGATCTACTAAGTTATCTTTAACTTACAGGAAGTTTACCATTTATTTATGTTGAACAGTTCCGTGGACATACACAAATGAATGTGATTTACTGATAAATTTTAAATCATACAGAATAATTTTAAGGCCTACACAATACATTGTGTCATTTATTTAATCATTCTCTCATAAGTTGCAAGTATATAAGTTCATCCATTTTGTATTACTTTACAGTTGTTTTTTTAATTGCTAAATAACTTTGTACTGTATGGATACATCACAATTTGCTTATTCATTCACCGATCAAAGGACAACCCATTATTAGGTTTAATGGACCCTGTTCCTAGAAACACTCACATGTTGACATATTAGCAAATCAGTTGCACAAATACATAAGCCTCAAAAGATATAAACATTATTCTTTGTATTTCTATTTTCTGGAAGAAGTTTGACAGAATTAGTATAATTTCTTCCTTTAATTTTTTTTTGCAGTTGAATGTTGCTATAGGTGCTTCTTTTATAAGACATTATAAAATAATGATTCCATTAATTTCATAACAGAAGAGTTAATGAAATAATTGGATTTTCTATTTTACAGGTCTTGATGGGTTGGATCTTTTAAGAATTTGTTGAGTTTTATCCTGCTTTTCATTTTTATATATGTGGTGTTCTTAGTATTCTTCTGTTATTCTTTCAATGGCCAAAGGATCATAATTATGATTCATCTATCATCTCTAATATTGGTAAATTTCAGCTTTTTTGGATAGTATAGAAATAATTTGTATCAGTTTTATTATTTTTTATCATGGAAACAGTGCTGTTTTATTTGTTTCATGGTTTTTTAAAATTGTTTTCCATTGACATATTAGCTGATTTTTTGTTTCAGCTATATGTTTTTCAAGTAATTTATTTTCTGTTTAATTTAGTTACATATTAGTTTTCTTTACCTAAGTTTGTGTAAATCAGATGTAATTCTCTTTAATGTCACACTACGCTTCTTAATCAAAAAAAACATCAGAGTGTCAGAATTTCTTTGGCACAAGTAGTCAGAAGTTTATACTGGTTTCCTGTCCTTATTGTAAAACAGAAATTATATATTGAACCAACTGTAAGAAATATTCACATCAAAATGTGTAGTTGGAAGTATTGCATATGTATGGACAACCTGTTTGAAATAAAAAAATTGATACAGCCACTCAAAGAGATTTTGGAAGAGGAAAAAGTCAAATTGATATCATTACATTATGAGTAACATAACCAAAAAATTATCATCCTAAATGCATGCATGTGAATAAAAATTTCATGAATCACTTAATTTTTATAACCTTCACAAGATACGTTTTTCATGAAGACATAAAAGTCACACATGCATCCTAGTGATAGTCATTAAGTCTTCACTTTCAGTGTATTTCACCTTCTATCAGTTGAATAATTATTTTCGTAGTTTAATCCTAAGAAAGAAAGAAATAATGCTATATTCATACTGTTTCTAGAAAATATATTTTAAATAGGTATTTTTCCTCTAATAATGGTAGAATTTCATAATTTGTTACACCATTTTAAAAATATATATTGCAGTCTGGGGTCCAATTTTGAATTGTGGCTGATATTTTGAAAATTGAAATTATTGTCATAGGAAGAAAAACTTATTATAACATAATAACCCTTTGCTGCTGTACAATAAAACATATCCAATAGCATATGACCAAAGTATACAATTACTTGAAATTTATAGAAATAATATTACAGTTAGTGTTTTGAAGTACACAGATAGGCGATAAAACCATTCATTATTCAATGGTCAAAACATATCTGTGAAGAATTTGTATGTATTTATTAGGCACTAATCTTAAATGTTTGAATAATAAATTATAGAGATTTTAGTTTATATCTTTAAAAAGTATGTAAGGTCATTTGTAAATAAATCTATGGAACATTTTAAAATTTTATTTATTTTTAATTATAATACAGTACATATAGATATTTTAGAAAAATATATAAAAAGGACTTTTTTTCTTTAAAATTCAATGAGATACGTAGAAAATAATAGTTGATGAACTGCATACCATAATTTTAAAAGAATGGACAAATGAAACATTTAAAAAAATAAATCATTTAAAATTATAGAAAGATATACGACCCATTATGGCATGTCATTTCTAAATCCATATCAAACAATGTAAAAATATCTGTCTACACATTCCATCAGTAAATGTATTGCAAATATTTTCAAAGGAGCAGGGAATTGTTTTTTAATTTAATATTTTTTGCCTAAGGAACAGGGGAAAATATGAGGGTGATTGCTATTTTGACCATGTAGACTAAAATCACTCTAAGAATATGTAACCCAGGTGGTGTGTTAATTCCACGACTCTTGCACTGCAGTGTTAGACAGCAAAGGTGCAGAGGACAAAGGGAACCCAAGGAGCCAAAGCTATCATTCAGGCTTCTGTACGCACCGGGAGCATTTGATAATAACATGAATATTTCAAATAATGTGGATCTTTGATCACCTGCACAGTTTGAGTTTAAAATCCAGGATGAAGCTTGAACAAAAAGAATTGTGATGGAGTGAGCCCGGGTCAAATCTACTCAACACTTGAAAATGTTTTGGAGTTTTGTAAGGTTATTTGTTATTATCACAACTACTTTAATTTTACCTCTGAACGAAGGGAACATTATGTTCATTTCTCAGATATGGTTATAATTTTTTGCATATTTTTCAGATCACATTGTTTTTTTAAAAAATACTCAAAATCTAAAGAAATATGAGATAAGACAATAAATGAAGAAAATCTTACTAAATTTGAGGCATTAAATTCCAAAATGGAATTTAAATTTCAAAAAGAAACTTAAATTCAGTTAATGAAGGTTTCAGACACTGATTTTATAAAAATGTCCCAAACAGTAGCAGGAATATGTAAACAGAGAGTAAGGCTATAAGACAATAACGGGAAAGTGTGATGTATTTAAAGTTTGAATAATTGGTGATTAGTTTTACTGTAAAATTAAATGTTAACTCACAAATATATTATGCTGTAACAGAAATGTTGAACGCATTTCATTCTGGTGTTATGCAATGCACTTAATATTTGGAAGTGTCTAATGTGATGTTAATAGTAGAAAAATCAGAAATAAAAATCAGAATTTTGCTTTATATGTAAAATAATATAAAGTGAGAGATGATTTATTCACTGTATCACTGTAGGCATTCATCTGTATAACCTATGTTTGGAATTTAATGAAGTTTTATAATATGTTTAAATACATTTTACATTTTATGAAATTAGCTACAATTCACGTTATTGTCATATACCCTTATCTGTTAATGTACAATTTTCTGGGAGAAGAGAGGACATTTTAACAGATTCTTGGAAATTAGATTTCTTAGACTGATTCAATCATGAAATAAACATAAATTAGTGAGATACTGAAAATTTAGATGCTTGAAATCTCATATTTTTACTATTATTAGTGTGCAATACTTGTATTTCCTATACATAACACATTGGAATTCCTTTCTCCATCACCTTTTCTTTCCGCTTTTCCACTTCACCTTCTCCTTTTGAGAAGCATCTCCCTATTTTAGATTATCTGTCCTTTATTTTGCTCCTTATTTATATTTTATGTTTCTCACATAAAATAATTTTATTATTACACTAATTATGATAAAGATTTAAAAAGTTGTCTCCCTTTAAGACCAGGCAGTTTTTAAAAAATCAGTTTATCTGCCAGAGTGAATGTGGATTTTAACACTTGACTGGAATTCGGTGGCCCAGATAGGGCAAGAAGTTGGTTTTCTTATTGTAATTTTTAATTTTCTGATGTCATCAGCAACTTGCTATTCAGACACCTATTTAATCCCCTTAGAACTTTTTTTGATTATCTCGGTACCCAAAAATTTAGCCTGAAAACATTAGTTTGAATCATTATGTAAATTGCTTTATGAGAGAATATAACCTTATGTCCTCATGAATGGAAACGGAAATTGAAAGAGGCAATCCAGAATTAATGATTCCTTTCCTGAAAAGACCCACATGTGGAAAAGCTCATGAGGGAGGTTATAGATTTAGTTTTATATCTACTTTTACTCTATATTGGTGTAGAATTAGTGTTTCATAAGAGTGATTTATCTTTCTTCCTTTCCAATTTAAAAAATGAAAAATTGTCCTTTATATGGAAAATTGCAGAAATGTTTTAAATCTTAATATTAATGACAAGCACAGAAATCGGAGATTGTGTTAATATCTTTGAATATTTTAATGAAAAAGATTCTAGGACACAAATGAATAAATATATATTCCTGATAGGGAAACCTGCCATCCATAGTTCCTGGATGTATGAGACAGAGATATATATGTTATCTTTCCTCTCACTGTGACACACTTGCTGGGTCCTGTAACTTAAATCAGAGATGTTAGATTGAGCTTCATTCAGGAGATAGCCAGATACCAGCAGAAACATCATGGGAGAAGACTGTGGTGGAATAAAGCTCTTGGGCTGCAGCTTTCTTTGAGAAATATTCTGTTTTTGGCAACCCCAATGTCCTGAAGTGTTCATTGTACTTTCTCCTGAGTTTCCCCAACTACTTACTTTACCCTCTCAGGGATGTTGGCCTTATCTTTCAGGACTTCCAGTGATACTTGAGTAGAATCCCTCCTAACAACAGAAATCTTTCCTGCTTCATGCCAGTAAACCCAGTATCACATGAGTGATTTCAAAGTCTACTGTCATTGAAAGCTTTCATCACACTCTCTTGGATCATGTGTGTAAGTGTCTCTGAGTGGTAAGCTAAGTATGTTGAAATAAATCCCAGGAAGCCATTTACTTAGAGAGGCCTTCTTGAGCAGTGTGCTACATGCTCCTTCTTTTTATGGTTTCAATCTAAAATATCCCTAGAAAATCTCACAGGAGGTAGAACATGGTTGAAAGGAGCAGGTCACTGGGGGAATGGCTTAGAAGAGTACATTCATTTCAAAGCTCCTAACTTTCCTGATTCTTGGTCAATATGACTTTAGAATTTTCCTTGAGCCATCTCCTGTCTCTAGGCTCTTTCTGCTTGAAGCAAATGAGCATGGATTCTACAAACTTAAATTGTGACACGAAATAAACCTGTTTATCTTTACTTAGAGATGTTGAATATTTTAATATAACAACAGGAAAGTATCTAATGCAGAAAATCGGCACCAAAACTGAGGTTATTGCTCTGATTTTACCTTCCTACACCTTTTCAAAGTCTTTTAACTTGGTTTGCAGAAGTTTTCAAAAACATAGGCTACAGAAGTTTCAAAATGATATAACCAGTGATTGATATGTGATACTTATCAGATCTAGAAGATCAGACCTCTGATAGAAATGCAGACAATAAAGGCCAACTCAAGAAGTTTCCATTGAGAATGAGTGAACAATTTGTCACATATATGTTATATTATGGTACAAAATGTGTTTACATTTTGCATATATCCCGATAATAGAAATTGAGGGCAAAGGTGATGGACCAATTGATCTGGTGGAAAAAATTTCACCACAATCAGGTTGTTATATGAGAAATGGTGGATGCATTCAGTGAAATTTACAATGAGATTCATTAGCAGAAACATAATCAAATGATATGAAATTGGCTGGAAAGGATGAGCTTCCTAAGTTAGGTGAGAAAAAAATAGAGTTTCTGGAAATATTGACATTATACAAAAGTTAAGTACAGTAAAATCTTAGTTTTCAAACATATTTTTTCCAGTAACATGCTTGTAATCCAAGCATTTGTTTGTCAAATGAATTTATCCATAAGAGTTAATGAAAATTTAGATAATTCATTCCATATCCTAAAATAAATATTCATATAAAATAATAACAATGCTACAATATAATATAAAATGCCAAAGAAAATATAAAATATAAAGAAAAATAAATTATCCTGTACTTATCTATCAAGGCCATAGTACTGAGTGGCCCATAGCTTTTTGAACTCAAATACAGGCATAAGCTGCTCTAAAATTCTGACATGTTGCTAGAGGATTTAATGTTTATGCTGCAGGGTTTCTGTCCAATTTTCTTCTCTTCTTAGTCCAAATATGGCATTGGAAAGGGTTATTCTATAGCACTGTATGTTCAAAGTATTTACTTTTTTTTAATACAGGCTTACAGATAATAGTTTGTTTTCAATGTCATAGTAGACATTGGATTTAAACTTAGCAATTCCAAAATTGTTAAGACTTTGACACTCTTAATGATGGACTAAATGTATTTTATATGATGAAATAGGCATAAGGTTTTTAGTAGAGTAAATTATGCTTTAGACAAAAAGTCATCCTTGTCTGATGTCTTCACATAGGGACCAATCAGCAGGACTGGGTCACCTCAGTGTAACTTGGAAGAGTCTATTTTCAAACTAAGCTCCATCTTTTTTCCTGTGCTTCCTGGCCACCATGAGATGAGCAGTTGTCTTTCCCCTTGACTTTTCTTCATGTAGTTTCTTAGTGTCAGTGACGATGGACTAGAACCAAGAACCTGTGAGCTAAAATCCAACTCTACTCCTTAAAAGATAGGTGTCATGGCTACAGGTGTAGCTCAGTAGTGCTGTTGCCTTCCTGGCAAGTGCAAGGTCCTGAATTTTATCCTTGTTCCAAAAAAAGTAAATTCATTATGGGTGCTAGTTTTCATCCTGGTGATGAGAATACAGTGAATATATTTCTAAAAGAAGTAGCACTTTTACAATCTTGAGCCTGGAGCGTGTGGGATCAGCTGAAGCCTGAGACATCCTTAAGACATTTTCATTATTGTCCCTGAACAGCATGATTTCTTTTTCAAAAATGTTTCAAGTTGTTTTGTTCTTTTTTCCCTCAACTTACATTATAAAACTGGCTAAAAGTAACCCATAGTATCTATGCCACAGCCTAATTTTAGGCTATCTTGTAATATTCTCTATTATATTTATCAGTCTACCACACTTAATTGCACTCTGAAGACTTGGGCAAATTAAGATAAATACTCTGCCATAGCATAAATCACACAGCTTCTAATCCAACTAGTAATGGACTCTCTCTCTCTAAATGAAATCACTTCAGTCTTGCCTTTAGTATGCCTCTCCTATCAGGATTCTGGTATTTTGAGTTTGACTAGAATTGACCATCAGCATCTACTAATTTCTTTCTAAGGCTTCTCTAACATCCATCTACAAACTCTTAAAAAACTCCTCTCACAAATCAATGGCAAAGACTTCTGATTACATGACCAGCTATAGTCATAGCAGTGACTCCATTTCTTTGCACTAATTTTCTGTATTAGCTATCTTTCCTAATCCACAGTATTAAAGTAATAAAAAATAAATTTTTTCAGTTTCTGTCCATGATTAGCTGGATCCAGCATTATCATGGCGGTGAGAGATACATAAAAGCTGTTAGTTCATGGCTGTTTTGGAACAAAGCAGGACAATAGTGTCAGAGAAATAGAATAAGGGACCACATAGAGTAGCCTAGTCCATTTTCTACACCCTACCCAAGAACATGCTTTCTAATGCAGATAACATACCAGGAATTAAAAAGAAGATATGTTACTAGTAGTATTTAAGATCAATTTTTTTGAAATTTATAAAGATCATATGTAGGTGATAGATCATTTTAATGTTAATCTTATATGGCTTATATGCCAAATAAACTATATCCTTTATTAAGACAACATAGGTCACAATTTTAAGAAAGATAATTTTTCATTTTTATTATCTTTCTGATCATCTAGACATTTCTGTTAAGGTCCAGGTTTCTGGAAATAGTTATTGAAATAGGTTACTACTATATTTTCCAGGTCAACTTTCATCTTTTCATGAGACACAGAGAATATCATCTTCAAACCTGTAGCAGGTCAAGAACTTAAGTCCCTCTTTGTCATCATAGAAAATAAACTAGTGTGTTGTGTCTTCCATTTATATGAAAAAATATTGCAGTTGATAATCTCACTATTACTGAGTCACTCTAAACATCTACACCACTACCATAAGGAAATTCTTATGTTGATGAAGGCTAAGGAGAATCTGATTGGTCTTGCTTGCTTTCACAAAACCTATAATCCCAAAATATTCCTGAGTGTTTTTGTCTCTCTATCAATTTATTCCTTGATTCCTTAGTTGAGTGGGGTAATTTTATGGGATACACAACTAGCTACTTATACAACAGATTATACCAAATGAGTTTCTCTTTTCAGTGCCCATGAAGAACTCCAATAAATAATTCTATTTAAAAATAAAAAAGAGTGGAAAAAAATAAAAGTTTACTCTCTTTTCAATTCCTAACCTGTTGGATAAGAATGTGTGCAAAAACATGAATCCCTGAACTTAACCACTTTTATCTGACTTCATTATAAATAAATAAATCAAACAGTACAAACTTGGGCCTTCCAATCATTAGGATTTTGATGAAAAAGTGGGTATTGTGTGGCTTGTCTGTAATGTCCGCACGCTAGAGGCTGAGGCAGGAGGATCCGTGCCAGTTTGAGGAAAGCCTGGATTACAAAATGAGTTCAAGGCTAGCTTCATAGTGAGACCCTTTCCTCAAAGAGAGAGAGACAGAATCACAGAGAGAGATTTTAAAATTTAAAAAAAGTACATGATTTACCATAAAAGATGTTACTGAATGTTAAATTCCATTGCTGTACTCCTTTCTCTCACTTTGTTTTATCAAAATACTAGCAAATACTTTTAATTATTTTCATAAAATAACTTTCTTGACATTAACATATATACAGAAATGGGGAAAGTAAGTGATTGGTTTTTTAAAGTTTTCTTTTGTATGTTAGAGACAACTTTTCCACTCTGGAGAAGGGAAATATAAATGTATTTTTTAAATTTTTTTATTTATTTTTTAATTTTTTTTTATTATTTTAAGGTTATTTTGAGACAGGGTCTCACTTTGTGGTTCAGGCTGGCGCTGAGCTCAGCCTCAAACTCACATCACAGCAATCCTCCTGCCTCTGCCTCCCGAATCTGGGATTCCAGGCGTGAGCCACCACGCCTAGCACTGGTATGTGGTATTGGTTGCCGCTGGGGTGAGTCTCCACACCCAGTATTACTATGTGGTTACTGGGGATTGAACCCGGGTCCTTGCGCTTGCAAGACAGGCACTGGAACCACTGAGCTATATCCCTGGCACCTAAATGTATTTTTTTAAAACTTAAGTCCTGCAAGTCTGAAGTTATAAAGAATATAAAAATTAAATTTCCAGTGCAAATGTCATAAATTGTAAGCATCTTTACAGTCTAATAAATTTATCTATAAATATTGTCTCATTGAAGTAAAAGATTCTTGAATATAATACTCTTCAAAATGAAGAAGTTATTTGGGAAATATTCATGGGGAACCAGGGCACTAACAGTAACCTTTGTGTGATATGAGCCCAGTTTTAGGTGACTGTCTGTGCTCCAAGAGTAGGAACAGAGATTACAAGCCCTGGACTATATTGAGTCTACAACTCAGTTTAGTAGAAGGAAGCTAAGAATTATTTTAACATATGTAAGCATTTGAAAATAACATCAAAGAAAAATTGTTTGGGTAGGTAAAAATTGTATGGAATTCAAATTTAAATGCCCACAAGGTTTTATTGGATTGTGGCTGCATTCGTTTCCATATTTTCACTGGCTGCTTTTGCTTTGTAGTGACAGAGTTGAGTAATTGTGACAAATATATGGCCTCCAAAGTCTAAAATATTTACTCTCTTGCTCCTTTAATAAATGTTTCTGACTCTTTACTTGACTATCGAGTTTGGCTTTTTGTCCAAACTAGTATTGATTGCAGTTTGAAACTTCATATTTTTGTTTAGCATACAAAAATAAAAGATTATACATAAACTTTATTGCAGAAGCATTTTTTATTTTGTGGTTATTTTTCTTAAGGGTATATACTGAAGGAATATCCCTGTTTAGAATTTCTTTGGGTACACATTGGCAGTGGGTTTAAAATAATCACATTAGGCAGACAATATTCAGCTCTAAATTTTACTTTAAAAAATCTAGTATTTCTAATTTATAGGCAACAGTACTCCCAGAAACTGTGCCAACATGGCAACTCAGCTGCTTTTAGTTAGATTCTTAGGATCTATGGCATTCCACTAGGATAAATAACAAATCAGTACCAATATTTTAGAAATAATACATGTTAATATTCAGTACAAAATGTCATATGAAATGAAAATGTCCACTTTCTGATACTTAGGCATTGTACAAATTCCTATGATAATCCATATGTAAAAATATTTTGGTAACACTTTATGGAAAAATTAAAATACAAATAGTTTAAGTCATACTGAGTGGTGAGAATACAGAAATAAACCCTTTTTAAAAAAATCTTACAGTTTACCTATGCATTCATCTACAAAAGTTTAAAAATACTGACTCTTCTTTAGTGTGGCATTAAGTTTCAAATATAAATTTACTGGGCAACTTAGATACTTTCAAGCAAATGATTTGTGAATCAGGTCCAAGTGTTAATCCAAGCTTTAATATTTCTAATTAATTAACCTTGGCTACAGCAGCTATAAGCTGCAAAGCAAGGGATTACCGGGTGACTTATCTGAGAATAAAACAAATCCATTATGTGAACAAAATATCTTTAAAACGGTTGCTTGAAACCTACAAAAGCTTTGAAGCATGTTGATATAAAAATCATCCTCAAAAGCCATTAATTCCCTTAAGATACTAAAACCCACTCCGCATTTTAATAAAAAACCTCAAAGTTTAAATAAATAGAGATTAATTCCGTTGTCTTAAACACAAATCCATCCATTCTAGTGTTTGAACAGCAATTGAAGTAGAATACTTATGCAAACTAGAAGAGAATTTATTTTCTAGAAGAAAAGGATGCTGATGGAGTTGGGACATTTCTATTTTTTTAGATGCTTCTCTAGAATAACTTAAATAGGCAGTGAAATAATTTTACATTTTAATGAACACAAAGTACAGTAATGGAATATCCAGAAAAGTTTGCCTTCCTGAAATTATGAATATAAATAAATTCACTAATCCTACATTTCTTGTACACTGAGTTGAAATGTAATTTTGTGCACTGAGTTTAGGTAGAATCATGACAATGGAAGTTTGAAGTTGATGTTCATCAAATCCAATCAATTTTCATAAAATGTTTATTTTTAATGGTATACCACATTGTTTAGGTGTGGAAGGGAACACATTCGATAAAACAAATTTCAGTTCTCATTTCGATTCTTCTCCTACAGTATCAACACTTCTTTAATTTTATTTAATTATTGTAATCTTTAGGTCACCACAAATAGGGTACTGGAAATGACTTCACCTTTTAAGTTAGCTATAGACAATAAAAAATACTACAGGAAGTGTATCACAACAATTCTAAAAAGAGTCTGGCTAGATAATAGGGAATCCCGTGGGAAAATGTGGATAAAATGTAACTGCTACACGCATTTAATCTTTCTTTTTTAGTAATATTTTCTGAAGTGCACTGAGTACTTTTTGCAACATTAACCTATAAACACAAAATCAAATAAAAAAATAAAAAAATATCTTTAAATTTTGAAGGAAATACAATGAGTTGATATACTGTTACTAGTGGTTAAATGGAGATTGATGAATTATAAATAAAAAGATTTAAAATCCACGTGATTTATACTTAACAATTCTACATCTAAAAGACTTTCAAGTTAAAATAAATGCTGAAGTGAGAAAACAATAGAGTATCCTTGTGATTAAAAAAAAAAAATCAGAGTATTTAGATTCTCTTGGATCTCCTTCTTACACAGACAAGCAATCACCTTTTTTGCAGTTATAAAAAAGATCTCTGAGGCTGAAAGAGTTAGAAGCCTGGCAATAGCAAAACACTGAAACATTAATGATGCAAGTTTGATTGATTATGTAAAATACATGATACACACAGCCTCTCCTGCTCCTCAGGGCCCAGGATTCCTATTAAAGGCCATTGGCCACCAGTCAGAATGCAATGGTATTATTTTGAAAAATTCAACTGTCTTTATAAAATTTACAAAAATACATGTTTACTGTACATTCCCCAAAGAAATAAGCCAGTAGGAGAATCTAGACTGTGTATTATATTTGTGAACCACAAGTACTGTATAGAGGTCCCTATCAGCCTTTTATTTTGCCATTTGTAAACATAGGGGGTGATCACAGATTGCTTTTGGAAATTTTATAGCCTGAAATCCAGAGACAAATAACAACAAACTAAACAACCACAAGAAAAAAAAAAAGCATAACTTTTTAACAGGGAAGATATAAAGGTTACTCATAGCAAAGAAAATATTAAACATTTATTTTCATTTTTTGACATACAATTTCAGAGACCATGACTTGTGCTTGAAGAACTATGCCTATATGAAAACATGTATATTTAAGAGATTTAAAATTATTTGAAACAATTTGCATTTTAGGATTTATATTTTTCTTCAAAGGTCTCTGAAAGAACAATTAGTTATTGAAAGAATAAAACAATACAGCCTGCCTTGCAATTAGCATTTCTGTCCTTTTTATATTTTCATAAATCTAAGATGTATTATAGAATCTGAGTGGTCTTTTTCCATTTTATTTAACAAAATATTCACTAGTCAGTAAAAAAAAAAAAAAAGAAAAAATAGAAGGATGATATAAACAAGCCAAAAGATTGTAAAATGACGCAATAAGCATGTCTCCTAAAGACTTATTTTGACATAGGTGAAGATACTGCATTTTTTTTCATGAAATATGAAACCAAAAGGTGAAATAAAATGTTCAGCTTTGTTAAACTTTATGTTTTAAATGTAGTTCAGAGAAGAAAATAGAAATTTATTTCTCAATTATTAAATCAATTATATGGTGAATTGAGGGACATATACTTTACATCACAATTCTGATATTTACACATATGAAACTTCAAAACACATCCTCAAATAAAGATAAACTATGTAGATTTTACTCTAGCTTATTTATTAGTCAATAATCATTAATTTTGGACAAATAAAAGAGGTATCAATATACAATTAAACAATTCTACAGGGTAAAAAATATATATACTACAATATCTGGGGCTTAGCTCCTAGAACAAGCTGATTTCTAAAAAATTAGGTCTATTTTTCTGAAATAATATAATCTTTTTTAAAAATAATATTTGTGTGTGTATTTTTGTTAACCTTTTTAATCATTTTATCTTTATTTGCAATCCCCTATTCTTATGTTTAAGTGTGTTGTAATCATAAAAATATTAAGAGGAGGCATTAAAATCAGGGATTAGAAGATAATATTTTCCAAGGAATATTTATAGAAAGAAGAGACTGGATCTACAGATAACATCATAAAAAGACTTACATAAAAAAGTTAAGATCTCAGAAGATGAAAAAATGAAGTAGAAACAATATAAGATGTTGAAGAAAATGATAAATGGGTAATTTTAGAGTGAATTAAAATAAAATAATTGGAAAATAAAAGTGAAAAATTGAGAACAAAATAAGAAAAAAAGTTCTCATTTTTTCATAAGATCTATTTGAAGTCAAATGGAGTATTAGAGAAAGAGAAAGAAATTCCAGAAGGATGTCATCATTGAAATAATACCAGAAAACTTGAAACTTGAAGGATAATAATTTCAAGATTTCACAAAATGTCAAATACAACTTCTTGAAAAAATGGATCCAAGGTATATTTTAGTGGCATTTCATG
>PVIR01031869.1:0-19093 GCA_004026965.1 Petromus typicus
ACTGTGTTTCCATGTGGCAGCAGACTCAAAGGGGCTCTTTCTTGTCAGGCACTAATCCTGTCCCTGAGGCTCCACCCAATCTTTTCCAAAGGACCTAGTTCCTAATACCACCTCTTGATGCTTAGGATTTTAACATATGAATTTTAGGACACACAGATTTTCATTAATAATAAAAATGCTCGTAAGTCTCCAGGCCAGTGAAACATTTGTTAATAATAATGACAATTAGTAATCTATGTGAAACATCTAGCACTTTCTTAGTGTAAATACTCAGTTAATTGATAGCAATTTTGGTATAATCATCAGGTATTTAGAACAAGTGTATCTGTTGTTTCTATATATAGGGTCATTCGGTTTCTATGGCAACAATTCACCACTGCTATTGTGTGAACCACATGAAAGCAAATGGGTGTGGTCGTGACACAGTGCAACTTTTGCAAAGACAGGTGGTAGGCAGGCTGGATAAGGCCTGTGGTTTACAGCTTCTCAGCATCTGACTTGGTGCAATAGGACTTACAAGTGTGAATTGATAGAGTTGTGGAGGAAAGCTTTTATTTGAAAGTGGTGGCTTATTGAAACTATAAGAAAACTGTTATTTTCAAAACTAATACAATTCAGGGAAGAGAAAAGGTGGAACACGATTCCAGCTTTTGCAAGGCATTAGGTTATAAAACATCGGCCTTATCATTATCAATACAATTTTTGGCTAAGACTATGCTACCTGCTAGGAGTAGTGAGGTCCATGGGGCTCAGTTTTCTCTGAAAAAGACTCCTTCTCTTTTTCTCTTTATGAGCTTCATATGACAGGTATGGGTTATAATGTCCACAGTGTAACTAGGATTCGTGGAGAAAAGTAGTTGCAGAGACCAAGTTTTCTTATGGGAAATCATTTTATAAGGACAAATATTCTTTCTCTGAAGCACTTGTTTCGCTATGTAGAAGCCACTCAGGGGCTATGCCTAGAAAAGAATTCTTTAAGGACATTCCAGCAGGTAGTTAGAGTTTCATTTTTCAGTGCAGTGGAGCAGGGCTGTGAAAGTTTACTCTGCATTTAGAGGCAAAAAATGTGACACCTTGCTGTCCCATTTGTCAGGAGCTTGGCACTTTTGTGGGCAGTAGGGAGACTTGTAAAGAAGACAAATAAAACCACTAGGGACCACAGTGATTCACTCCCAGTGAAGTGCTTGCCCAGGCGTGTTCTCTCATTTCCAGGTGTGTAAAGTCAGTCCTGTGCTTTACAAAACAAGAAAACCCAAATTGAAATACTGAAGTAAGAAAGGGAAAGAGGGGAGGACAAGAGAGAGGGACACCCTGGAGGAAGAGTTGTTGAGGGAGAGAGAACAGGCAGGGAAAGCAGGTAGAAGACAAGATAAAATTCATCCCCCAAGCCATTTTCTTTACAGAGCTGGAAAGAATGAGAGGCAGGTCTCAGGGAAGAGCTGCTCAGCAGGAAAAGGAAAGGAAAGAGTTACTGATCTTCAGGTGTGGGACAAAACAGGACATTGTTCATGGTGGCACTCAGAACTAGTTTTGAGCCTTGAAGGCCTCATCTCACAGGGAGGCAGTTTGTTTTTGCTACTTGGTGTCTCAAGGGAGACATGAAGACAGCTGATGCTGTAGGATCACAAGCCTAATGTGCCCCTAACGTGCCCCTAACATACCCATCAGCTCATTGGTAAAATCATGGTCTCTCTCAGACTCTAAAGTTCATGAGGTCATATTTATTTGCTATTTATAGCCAATTCTCTCTCTGGCCACCAGTGCTCATATTGTATGGAAAACATGTAGGATTGAAACAGAAAATACCTTGTGGAGATGAGAATCATTGATACAGTGCAGAGTAGACTAATTCATTTTCTTTCTCTCTCCTTCTTTTCCTGTAACTTCGCTAATGGAAGGATATTTAGTGCCATTTTTGCTTAACCAACAGAAATCTGTTGGGTAGTGTTTTCTCTCACAGGTCTTAAAACTTAATGTGAGCAAACTTTTGGACTTCTCTGTATGGAAAAGGGCATGGGATAAGATGATGAGAAGGCAGAATTTGTGTCAAAGCAAGTTAGAGAAATCAGAGATAGTCAGTGTTGCATCACTCCGGTGTCCTTTAGGAGCTCCCAGAAGTTTTTGGTGAAAATTTTTGAGTAGACAGTTTTGAAGATTGGAAAATTTTGTGTACTTATGGAAGAGATAGCTCATAATACTGACAAAGTTTCATAGGCAGTAGAGCTTGAGAGACATTAGTCTAACTCTAAAAGGAACTAGATTCTAGTTAATAAAATATTTTGCTAAAATTGACTGCAGTATGGCCCTGGACTACAGACTTTCCTTCTGTAAGAGCTGTTGTGTTGCATACTCGATTCTAAGCTGTGGCTGAAGTCTGCCAGAGAGTGGAATGAATTATACTGGATACAGAGCAACTCACTTGGGTGTGCATGCTGAGGTTTGTGTCCTCTCTGCCTTGGGGTGTGTCAGGGCCATTTCTGTAAGTCACAAGAGTTGTTTGGGGCTACAGTGACTACTCCTGCTTGGATTGACTGTTATCTGCCAAGTAACATTCACAGTCAAAGGGGTGTGATAGGGGAGTGACAAGGGCCATTGTAACATTTGGATAAATGGTAAAAGCTCTCAGAAATGGGAAAATAAAAGTGGGTTTGAGTCTCCTCTTCTAGTTTGTCTCAGAGTATTTCAAATTTCCGCTGTGAGCTGTGTGGCCTCATTAGAGTGCCACAGACTATTATTCAGGATATTTGCTTCATCACCAGTGAAATGAAGATCAGATCTTCCTTCTGCTTTCCTGTGAACTGTCGGAGAGATGTCTGTCTCCTGGAAATGAAATGCACAGCGTGTCTGTAGTAATTAACCTCTTGTGTGTCATGTAAATGTGGAACAATCACCTTTTTGGCTGTGGGAATCAGAATTTGTCCAAAAGTAGGCCCTGAACCTAGTAATAAATTCTTCCCTGATTCTGAACCAAGAAAAAGTTACAAACATGGGTCTGATTACAAAAAGGTGGTTGGCAAAGCAAATTAATTTCTTTTGAGCTGTGTGGTGATCTTTATGGCAGGTATCCCTGCCTTTTCTTCTGAAGAATATTTGTAGATGAGTGATTTTCATGACTGCTGATAAAGATCTTTGTCATATAATCAAAGCATTACTACAAGACATTTTTCTTCATTGATTTGCATATTTTAATTTCTTAAGAAAATCATTCAAGCAGGAGATAGTACTTCATACTTGATTAAAAACTGTGAAGGTTTATAATGGGAAGAGTTTCTCCTCTGACTGTTTTGCATTCATATGTCATTTCAAACTTTTATTTATAAATAGAATATTTGTGGGGGAGTCGAATATTCATCTTTATCTCTTTAGTCAGTATGGAAATAATGCTGGTGTTCTCTGTTTGTAGAACACATTCTTATCAGACAAGGGCTTATACTATTATAAAGCAAGTAACCCTGTTAGGGCTCCTGGGAATGTTTCCTTGGACTCTCTTGTTTGGCATTATCCATCTGCAATGAAACATCCACACCAGTGAAAACCTCAAGGTGCCTGTGAGAGGCTGGCCCATTCACATTAGCTGACTATTGTTCAAAAGTCATGCATTTGAACAGTGTGAGTATATTTGCTCTTCCTTTTAAAAGAAGTTTCCTCTGTCTAGTTACCTATTTTAGTCCAGCAACTAAATAGTTACAGAGCTCTCAAACTTGATCTTTTGGTGATTCTGAGCTAGCAGGTGCTGTGATCACAGATAGTTATATATATCTCACTAGAAAATGCTAGCAAGTATAAATCTGGTCATCCTCGGTTCCTACCTCTTCTTCCCAATTGGCATAAAAGGACCTGAGTATTCAGGGAGGAAAATCTGAAAGATGTCACATCTGACATCCTGATCCTCAAGATGATATTTGAAGTAAAGATTAATGGAGATTCAGGGACATTGATTTTTTTTATCTGTTAAATGGCATAATAAGAAACATAAGCCAGCCAAGAATGTGGCATTGGCTGAAAGAAAACACTGGTGTCAAAAGTAATCAAACACATTGTTTTCCATCTTCCAGACCAGGGGAGACCCTGGTCCCTGTGGCTCAAACAAGCTGTCCTCTGATGTGACCATGTCCCCTTGCTATGCTGGGCCTAGTTTCTGAATTCAAGAACCTTTGTTAAAATTCTAAAAATGCCTAGACTTAGAGGAAACGCTAAGCTTCATAAAGGCCACTAAGTCTATAAAAGCATTTCCTTTACCTCTCTATAAAGTAGAGAGGGGAAAACATTGTGAATAAACTTGCAGAAAAATTAATTGTAGAACATGATGTGCAGCTTACTTCAAGTTAAGAACAGAAGTTTGCTTTGACAATGAATTGAGGTACTTCTGAGATCATTCCCAACAATCCCTTTTCCTCTGTCATCACACGGAGGAGGGTTCTCTCCTCCTGACACTCCGTGACGCCAGCAACCCTTCCGCTGTGCTTAACAGATGGAGCCTGTTGGGTGCTAGAATGATTTGCGTTTGTATAACCTAATGAATCAGGAACTTCAAGGAGTTTTGTTTGCTTCATTTTTGTATCTTCTCAAATGATCCAGAATAGTGCATTACACAACACATGGCAAATGTGTAATAAATGTTGAATAAATGCAGGTGATTTCTCTTTGTCCTTCTGAGGATTTGAAACAACTCTTTAGTTTTCTGTTTAAGATGAATACTTTTTCAAAAGATATTTTCAGTAGTGTGTGTCAGGCACTGACTGCGTTAAGTGCTGGGGATATAAAATGAGCACAACACGAAATCTTCCCTTATGGCCAGAAACATGAATCAAAACAAGTACATATGTATGATCTGAGATGGTGGTAAAAGTTACAGAGAAAAATGAAGAGGGAGAGAAGGGGATGAAGGATGGTGGTTGCAGAATGGTAAGGGGAGGCGAGCGAGGGGAGGTGAGCGAGGACTCTTGCAGGGTAAGGGAGCTATAAGAGCAGCCAGTGATATGAATGAACCAAGAAGAGCAAGGGAACCAGGGTCTCACTGCATCCCAGGGATTGAGGGCAAAAGGAGCGGGAGCTGAGGCCAGAGGCGTAGCAAGGGGCGGGCTCAGAGAGGACTTGGTAGGTGCTTCCAAGGATGTTGGCTTTTGTTTTGAGGAGGTAGCAGCACTGGAGAGTGTTAAACATATGAGTGACATAATAGGCTTAAGGAAAATTTTGTTGATAATCACAGCTGTGGTTTGATTATCAGAAATTTTGACATCTCTGAACATGAAATTTCATCCTGAGGCAGAGGAAATTTTCATGGTTTATGAATCTTTAAGTTGAAAGAACACTCGAGTCAAATTTAGTATTTCTAAATAAATTTACAGCACAGTACCAGTGTAGAAATACTGTTGAGATCCTAGGATGAGAATGACCCTTTAACAATCTCTTTATGGCCTTTAATGTATTTTATTTCCTTAACTGAGGCTTTACTGATGCATTACTCTAAACATGTTTTTACTGCTCTCTAACTTACCCACCCACAAGTGTTAGCTATCTGGAGTACATGTTAACCATCATAATATGCTGCAAGTAAATTCTCTCCATGCCAGAAACCACTGCAATACCTTGGCCACCAGAGCTTTTGGATTTATGCCTTTATCAGTAAAATATTTTGAACATTTACCTCTAATTTGCCTATATTGATTCCTCATTGATATAAGTATCACAATAGCTGTACATGATTATTATAAAAGATGTACTTGGAGAAGAAAAAGGATGACAAAAATATGAAATAAATATTTAAAAATCACATTTTATTTTGTTTATGGTGATCGGTATTTTTGTCTTCATCAAAATATCATTACATTTTTAAATGAGAACAATGTGCTATTAGTTTTTACACTGTTTAAGGTTTTGCACAGAATACTTACATGTGTTTTTAATTCAAGTTTGAGAGTTGGTTTTTAAATATCATTATAGTTAGAGAATATGTCTCAAAAACATCAAGTAGGAGTGCATTATGGACTTCATTTAATCATGTAAGTAAATTTTCAATCTAAAATTCTTCTTGCTGTGGTTTTTGTTGAGAGATGGCTAGCAAATTTCCATCTCTGTGATCTCAATCAGATGTTCTTGCAAACCTAATTTGAAGATAATACATTTTAATGTTTTTAACAAAGACATTCAAAACTCACTGAAATTCCCCATTTGGAAGATGTAAAAATAGTATTCAGACAGGCGTGTTTATAGTCACATACTCACAGTGTTTTATTCAATACAATCATATAATGATGGAAACACTTCCAAACATTTGTTTGCTCAGTACTGTTTCCATAGCATGAATTTCCTTTGGAAAGAAGTTGCTTCCTTGCTTATTGTTAAAACACCTAATTCACCTTGAAGAGACTGATTAAATGTATAACTTGACAGAGCTTGTACTGAAAGTAGAAGTGTCAGCTTTGCGGTTTGCTGTCTTCTTCTTTTGTTTTCACTTGCATTTGCATTAATAGTATGTTGGTGTTTTTGCAGAAATATTTTCAGTCATCAGAACATTTGGTGAGGATTAGTTTGATGGAAAGGAGATAATATGATCTGTGAGTCAACTTGGCTGGACATAGAACACAATGCTGGAAACCAAACAGAAAGACAGGGCAGGGCTGTCAGTTTCTTTTGCTTCCCTGTAGGACACATCTAGATCCATTACATCCACCCACCGGTGACGTCAGACAAGCGCTCCAAGTCAAGGTGCCAAAGAAGATTCATGGGTTAGATATGAGTGGAATTTGACTGTTTTCTGTCTGTTTTTTTTTTTTTTTACAAAGTATAAAATCATTTAGTGTCTTAATGTTTTTCTGGCATTCTAAAAGACCGTCTTGAGACAGGGTATGGCTATGTAGTTTGGGCTGGTCTTGAACTTACTATATACATAGCCCATCCTGTCCTCAGATTCAGTGATCCTCTTGCCTTGGCCTCCCAGGTGCTGAAATCACAGCTGTGTGATGCTGGGTGCTCCAGCACACCCAGCTTCGCTAGGGATATGTGCACTCCATAAATGGAAGTCTAATGTGTCCTGGGAGAGAAATTTTCAGTTGGGTGGCTTGAGAGTCCTTGTGAGTCACAAAGGGTTTAAAAGCCTCGTTCTTTCGTTGTTTGTAAGATCCCAGCCACAAAAGATCAACCACAAAAATAATAATGGTTTTGAGGATGGAGATAATTAATTACATCACAGTAGTAATTGAAAGCAAAGTTAATTAAATTTCCTTCGGCTGTTCATTGCTTACCTTCAGATGCAAATGAGTGTCGACAGTTGACTAAAATGTACCCGGTAACCTATGCTTTCTAGTCACTGAGCACAAGAAGGATGGCATCACTGATGCTAAGGCTGTAAATTCTGCTTCTCAGCTCGTGTCTGCACTGCTCTCCTTTTGCTGTGCTCAGACCTGGCATGTCACTGCCCAGGGAAAAGGTGAGCACATCTCTTCCTTCTGGCTCTTGGTATTTCGCTGGCAGGGTCACCTCCGCAAGGACAGCAGCTGGAGCCAAATGTACAGCTCCTCGGGAATTAGTGAAATATTTCTAGTGACATTGAATTCTGTGATCTTTTTTTCATTTAAAAAGCATTTTAATGGTCTTGTGGGGGGGAACCTTTTGTTTTTCTTTGCTTGCTCGATGGTGAGAATGTACCTTTTGGTTAAAAACTCCCAGGGCTATTGCAGGGCAACAGTTTTTCTTAACCTTTACTTTTTTACTCTTTCCTGCAAAATACCTTGGGGAAGAGTAGACCGTTAGGAAGAAGAGAGGTGGCAAATGGTGTGTGGCTACCGTGTTGCCACAGCTGAATATGTTGGCAATCAAGGGGGCACACAAAGGCAGTAGAAGGAAAAGGTCTAATTTTGTGAGAACGGAGAGGTATGTGGTTGGAAAATGCCCCTGAGTATTCCTTTCCTCTCTCTCTTCCTTTTTTCTTCCTTCCATCCTTCCTTCTTCCATCTATTTTCTTTCTATAGCACATATAAACATTTATAGAAAATTCTGTAGGTGGTGGAAAAGAGAGAAAAAACTATCCCAGAGTTGTTAAAGAAACTCAAGGACCCCAGAGATTCTGAGTTTGGGTGGGGTGAGAGGGTGAGTCCAGAGCAGGAGAGGCCAGTGGGGGACATCAGAGCCTGAGAAGGTTTAGGAATCACTGGGTATGTCAGAGCCCAGCGGGGCATGCAGGGTGTTCATGCCTGAGTAGTCAGCATGTGTGTCAGATTCCAGGCAGGAGAAGGGAATATTCACACGAAGAGAGTGTGACACCATTGACAAAATAGATTTTTCTACCCTTCTACCTGGTAAGCATCAGGACATATCTCCAGGCCAGTGGAAGCATTGCTAAATCAATCAAAGTTTGATACCTGCATTCAACTGTCACAGAAAGGCATGCAAAAGATTTGGAGGGAGACACGGAGACCCTGAACCCAGATAGAACTTCCTGCAGCAGCAGCAGGATGCTGCACTTCAACGTGTTTGCGCAAAACCATAAACGGGAACCTACCAGTGGATACTCACAGTAAGCCCATGCTCATGCTTCTAAAGCATGAGCAAGAATAGAGCATGAACATCACCTTTAGAATGGAAGGGAGAAGTTGCCTTTTGTCCCTCATCAGCATGATGTTGGTATGACAGAGGTGGGGTCTGGAGTGAAGAGTTGGAAATTTGTATTCGTGAAGGACTTTATCATCGAGATGTAGAAAAGAAGAGACTCCTGCCCTGTAAAACTGAGTAAATAAAAGGAGTCCCTCTTAAAACTCACACTTATCTGTGCCCCAGGGTGGACGGTGCCCTCACACTGGGCGAAGGATCTGTGGCTCCCTTGCCAGTTTCTCGGGGTGATCACAGGACAGCCTCCTTTCCCACAGCAGTTTCTTTTGGGTACTATTCCACTTTACAGGTGGATCTATCCTGAGATGAGACTCAGAGCAGTGTTTTTCCTTCTAATTCTATCACTGTTGTAGGAAAAAGTTTGCATCTTCTGTATTCCTTTCACTGGTGATTACTGTTGAGACTTCTAATTTTTTTTGTTCCAGATTTCACTTTTTTTTAAAAAAAATTATCTTTATTGGTACATTATGAATACACATGATAATCACATTCAACATTACGAGTTTGTACCAAAATATGACATGGCTTGATTCTCATTTTTTCCCTTTCCCCCCACCCTGCACCCCCCATATACACAATCTTTGTTTTCTTTTTTCTTTATTATTACCACATTCATTTTCCCTTCTTTATTTACCCTTACACTCTTTTCTTTTAAATATTTTCTACTTCACAATATCAACTATACATACTACAATTTATTTCCAACTTCATATTCTCATACCAAAGAAAGGATATGATATTTATACATCTGTGACCTGTTAATTTCGCTTATGAGGATGTCCTCAAGGTACATCCATTTGAGTTTGAATGACTCAATCTTATCATTTTTAATGGCAGAGTAATACTCCATTCTAGAAAAGAACCATATCTTCTTCTTTTTTTTTTTTTTTTTAGGTTTTTTTGAGACAGGGTCTTGCTTTTGTGGTTCAGGCTGGCCCTGAGCTCAGCCTCAAACTCACATCACAATCCTCCTGCCTCTGCCTCCCGAGTGCTGGGATTACAGGCGTGAGCCACCACGCCCGCAACTGTGGTATGTGGTACTAGTTGCTGCTGGGTGTGGTGGGTCTCCACACCCAGTATTGTTATGTGGTTACCGGGGAATCGAACCCAGGCCCTTGCGCTTGCAAGACAGGCGCCAGAACCACTGAGCTAACTCCCCGGCCCCAAGAACCATATCTTCTTTATCCAATCTCCAGTTGATGGACATTTGGGTTGTTTACAAGACTTAGCAATCACAAACTGGGCTGCTATTAACATGGATGCACATATGTCACTGTGAAATGATTCTTAATTTCTTTGTGTATGTGCCTAGCAGAGCAATGGGTGGGTCAAATGGGACCTACAATCCTAGCTTTTTGAGGAATCTCCAAACTGATCTCCACAAGGGTTGTACGAGTCTACAGTCCCACTAACAGTGGAGAAGGGTTCCTTGTTTTCTGCAGCCTTGCCAACATTTGTTGCTGGCTAATTCTGACATGGTAGCCATTCTTCGTGGAGTGAGATGAAATCTCAGTGTTGTTTTCATCTGCATCTCTCAAATGACTAATGATGTTGAGCATTTCTTCATATGCTTCTTAGCTGCTCTTACTTCTTCCTCTGAAAAGTATCCATTCATTTCAGATGGCCATTTTTGGATTGGGTCTTTACATTTGGGTGGATTGATTATTTTGAGCTCTTTATATATTCTAGATAGTAGCCCTTTGTCTGAGGAACAGCTGGTAAAGATTTTTTTTACTACATTGTTAGCTGCCTATTCGCTCTGTTCATGGTTTCCTTTGCTGTGCAGAAGGTTTTTTTTTTAAAAGAATGAGGTCCCATTTGTAGATTTCTTCTGCCAATTCTTGTGCTATAGAGGTTTTTTCAAGAAGCCTTTCCCTAAGCCATTGTCTTCAAGAGTCTTACCTAACCTGTTTTGCAGCAGATTTAGAGTGTTTGTTATAATATTTAAATCTCTTATCCACTTTGATTTTAGTTTGGTACATGGTGAAAGAGCTAGGTCTAGCTTTCGTCTATAGCAGGTTAAAGCCCATTTTTTCCAGCACCATTTGTTAAAGAGGCTATCTTTCCTCTGTTGAGGATTTTTGGCTCCTTTGTCAAAGATGAGGTGGCTGAGTATATCTGGAGTAGTTTCTGGATCTTCTAATCTACTCCATTGATCCTCAAGTCTGTTACTTTGCCAGTACCATGCAGTGTTTATCACAGTGGCTTTATAGTATAGTTTCAGATTCGGGGTTGTAATACCCCTCACCATGTCCCTGTTGCTTAGAATTGCTTTGGCTATTCTAGGTCTTTTGTGATTCCAGCTGAAAGTTTGGATTTTTTTCTCTAGATCTGTGAAATATGCTGTTGGGCTTTTAATCAGGATTGTGTTGAATCTATATAGTAGTTTTGGGAGTATAGCCATTTTGATGATATTGGTTCTTCCTACCCAGGAGCAAGGTATGTCTTTCCATTTTTTGATATCATCTTCTATCTCCTTTTTTAGAGTGTTGTAGTTTTCAGAGTAGAGGTCTTTCACCTCCTTTGTTAGATTGATTCTGAGATATTTCATTTTTTGGGTGCTATTGTGAAAAGGACTGACTTCCCAATTTCTATCTCAGTGGGTCTACTGTTTGTGTATACAAAGGCTATTGATTTTTGAATATTACCTTGTAACCAGCTATGAGACTAAAATTGGCGATTAGGTCCAGCAGTTTTTTAATTGAGTTTTTAGGATTCTCTAGATAGAGTATCATGTCATTGGCAAATAGTGACAATTTAAGTTTTTCCTTTCCTATCTTTATTCCCCCTTATTTTGTTCTCTTGCCTAATTGCTATGGCTAATATTTCCAGAACTATATTGAACAGAAGTGGTGAGAGAGGACATCCTTGTCCTGTTTCTCATCTTAGTGTGAAAGGTTTAAGTTTTTGACCATTTAGTATGATGCTGTCTAATGGTTTCTCATGGATAGCTTTTATTAGTTTGAGATAGAGACCATCTATTCCAATCTTCTGTAGGGTTTTGAACATAAATGGGTGTTGTACTTTGTCAAACGCTTTTTCTGCATCAATTGAGATGACCATATGATTTTTGTCCTTAAGTCTGTTAATATAGTGTATAACATTTATTGATTTACATATGTTGAACCTTCCTTGAATCCCTGGGATGAATCCAACTTAGTCAGGGTGTATAATCTTTTTGATAATTCTCTGTATTCTGTTTGCTATGATCTTATTGAGGCTTTTTGCATCGATGTTCATTAAAGATATTGGCCTGTAGTTCTCTTTTTTGGTTGGGTCTTTCTCTGCTTTCAGGGTAATGGTTGCTTCCAGGAATGAGTTTGGGAGTGCTGCTTCCCTTTCAATTTCATTAAAGAGTTTCAGAAGTAGAGGCACTAACTCTTCTTTAAAAGTTTTATAGAATTCAGCAGTAAAACTGTCAGGTCCAGGGCTTTTCTTTGTTGGCAGGTCTTTAATTACATCTTCAATTTCAGAGATTGATACTGGGGTATTTAACATTTCTACATCTTCTTTATTCAGCTTTCGCAATTCATATGTGTCTAGAAACCTATCCATTTCTTTTACATTTTCTATTTTATTAAAGTATAAATTTTCAAAGTAGGTGTTCATTATCCTCTGGACTTCTGGGTTGGTAGTAATTTCTGCTTTCTCATTCCTTATAGCATAGATATGAGCCCTTTCCCTCCTTTGTTTAATAAGGTTGGCTATCAATTTTGGGTCTATCAATTTTGTTTATCCTTTGTTTTCTTCTTTATTTTTTTTTTTTGAGACAGGGTCTCACTTTTTGTGGTTCAGGCTGGCCTTGAGCTCAGCCTCAAACTCACATCACAGCAATCCTCCTGCCTCTGCCTCCCTAGTAGTGGAATTACAGGCATGAGCCACCATGCCCGGTACTGTGGTATGTGGTACTGGTTGCTGCTGGGTGTGAGTCTCCACCCCCAGTATGGTATGTGATTACCAGGGATCGAACCCGGGTCCTTGCACTTGCAAGACAGGTGCCGGAACCACTGAGTTAACTCCCCGGTGCAATTTTTTATCCTTTCAAAGAACCAACTTTTCAATTCGTTGGTTTTTTGTATTGTCTTCTTAGTTTCTATTGCATTAATTTCTACTCTGATCCTTATAATTTCTTGTCTGGTGTGAGCTTTGGGTTTGTCTTGCTCCTATTTTTCTAGTCACTTGAGGTTCAACATTAAATTGTTTAATTGAGCTTGCTCCCTTTCTGATGTAGGCCTTCACTGCTATGAATTTTCCTCGTAGAACTGCTTTCATTGTGTCCCATAAATTTCTATATGTTGTATTGGGGTTATTGTTTAGCTGTAAGAACTGTTCAATTTCTTCTGTGACCCATTGATTGGTTAGCATAGTGTTGTTCAGTTTCCACATGTTTGTGAGGATCCTGGGCTTTCTTTTGCTATTTAGCTTCAATTTCAGGGCACTGTGGTCCAACAGCAGATTTCACTTTTTTAAAAATCATGTTTGATTCTTTTAAACATTTAGAATGGGTAGTGAGCTTGAACAGGTGGGATGCTGGTAACTGTTTAACAGTCAGCTTCTGTACAGCAAAGGAAAGAATGAAGAATAAAAACATAACCCACAGATTTGATAAAAAAAGATTTGCAAGCAAAACATGCTATAAGTAGTTAACAGCTCAAATACAGTCTGTTGAAAAATGTATACACAGTTCTAGTTTTCCTTTTTCTGAAGTGTATATCCATTTGTTTTAGCAGTCTCTATATGGAGCCCTCAAATCGTATAATAGCAAGAAAGGAAGTAACTGATTAAAAATGAGCAAGAAAGCTGAATAGATATTTCTCCAAAGAAGACATACATGTAGCCAATGGGTGCATAAAACAGCTCAGTATCATTAACCATCAGGGAAATGTAAGTAAAAGCCACAGTGAGATGCCTTCTCACCCCTGTGAGAATGCTACTATCAAAAAGATGGAAAGAATAGGTGGACACTCCTGGTGGGAACACAGAGTAGTATAGCCATTAACGGAAATAGCAAGGTGATTCCTCAAAAAGTTATAAAAACAGACTTACCGTATGATTCAGTAACTTTTGGTTGTATATTGTGAGGAACTGAAATCAATGTTTAGAAGAGATATTTGTGTCCCCAACTATCTTTCAAAATTATTTACAGTAGCCAAGATATGAAAGTAACAAGAGTTTATCAAAAGATGAAAGACTAAAGTAAATGTGTATACACACAATGAGATAATATTTGGCCTTAAAAAAGAAAGAGATTCTGTCATTTGTGACAACATGAACAAATCCAAAGGATATTGTGATAGATGAAATAAACTAGACTCAAAAGACAAATGATCCATGATATTTACTTTGTGTAATGTCTAAAAAGTCAAACTCATTTAAATAAAGTAGAATGGTGGCCTCCACAGGCAGGAGAATGGTGAGAATGCGGAGATGCTGCTTTAAGTGTATACAATTTCCATTAGATAGGAGTTATGCAGGAGTTCTTGAGCCCTATTATGCAAATAATAAGTTTGTTAGGTGATGGGTATGTTAATTAGCTTAATCATTCTGTAAAGACTATTTATCAAAGCATCATATTGTACCCCAGGCATATCTAAAGCCTGCTTTCTAGTAGTTCTTATTAATTCCCACAGCTGATTTCAGCCTAACAACTTGATATAACCCACTCGCATAGTTCAACAACTAGTCAAATCCCTAAAACCTTTACCCAGATATGCTTCCTGTTTAAACAGAGCAGGCTTTAGAATGAACCAACCATGAAAGAACTGCCACTTTCGTGACTGTTCATTTGGTGTTGTAATATGAATGCTATACTAGATCTCTCTTTTGTTTTCTAAGAAAAAAATAATGGAATATAAATGTATTTCGAGATATTTTGAAGGTTGCTATGGTGACTTCCTGTACAATTTTTTTTTTTTCTGGAATGAAATGAAAATGGAGGAAAGGAGAGGTCTTCTAGGCAACTTTTTGATTATGTTTAAAAACTGAAATGAACCTTTAACCTTTCTTGGAGAACTATAAAAATTACAAATTGAATCCTACTCCACACTGACCCTGTCAAGTCTGACTGTTGGCTGAGAATGTTATAGAATGAATGCCGAAACTATCAGACCCCTCTTCAATATATTAATTGATTAAAAAACTGCCTTATATTTTATTTCTTTTAAATATTTCTGATTCTGATTTTCTCCAGTGCTTTCATGTCCAATTTAATGTACGTTAACCTAGCTGTCTACCACATGTGCTATTCTTATCTTTTATTTTTGTTGAGTTATACAAGAAAGAGTTATGATAGTATAAAGAACACAAATCCCCAAATGGAGGCCAATTACCAAAGAAATAGTTTCCTTTAGCTGAGATGTACTCCCGACTTTATAATTTTTATTGACCTAGGATTTTCTAGGAGCTGTAAGTGATTCTGAATTAGTTTATCTGATCTTTAAATTTTTGAAATAAAACAGTTTTTGAAGTGATAATACAGAAATAGGCTTTTAAAATTAAGTGTGGAAATGCAGATTTCATTAACATATTTTCCAATGGAGGTTAGAGGGTATGGTATAAAGCCTGCAAATACATTCTCCGGACCCATTTTTTAATGAAGTCCTTCATTTTCTTTTTGTTTTCCTAAGTTCTTTTCTTTTTCTCCCTGGGGTGGTGTAGTGCTGGCAGAGGGTGAATCCCTGCAATAGAAGCTTGTCTTCTTAGCCCCACTTGATTCACAGCATTTGAAACTATGCTTGGCAAATAGTAGGCTTTTAATAAATGTTCATTGAAATCCATTTTAAAATTGTATTCAGGATCCCTTTGTTTATGAGTCAATTTCCCCCAAGTCTTAGACATTTTACTGCTGAATCCCTTGGATGAGGAATGAGATGTGGAATAAAGAAATAAAATTTATGATAGGTGAGAAAAACAGATTTTGATTCAAAACAGTTTGTCAATGGAAAGTGTAAAAAGATTCATAAGAGCTTGTCTGTTGATAGGGTGGAAATTTAGGTCTTGAAAAATGATAGTTCAGCACAAGGCTGGCTAGTTGTCTTGGTTTGTTTGGCCCAAAGGGATTTCTGAGATACAGGATCGTGAACCAAAGAAAGTCTTGGACACACTGGGATGAGCTGGTCATCTTAGTACTGAACTAGCACTGTAGAATGACAAGATTCATTGAAGGAGTGATTTTCGACTTTGGGTGCACTGTGGAGTCACCTGAAAAATATCGACCCAACTTAGAAGTTCTGACTTAGTCTTCAAGCACTCCTCCTGGGAGACATCTTGATCTTTTCCACATCACCTGACCCCCAGGAACAAACTTGTGCATTCCTTTTCTCACCGAATCATCTCCTACCAGGCAAGGCCATGGCCACAGTTAGACCAACAGAAGAGTACAGCTTTGTATTCTGTTTTGACATTGCTTATAATGCACATTGCTGTCATTAATCTTGATGAAGATTCTCTGTTGAAGATGGGTTGCTGCTAAGGGTGTTTTTGTTTTAAATCTACAAGAGAGAAGTTAAATTTGCTGAACCCAGCTGCATCCAATGAAATCAGAATCTATTTCCCTGGGTGCCCTGGGATATTCACCCCAGCGCTTTTTCATAAAAGCTTTGTATAAAGTTTAGCTACTCTGTGCCGTTTGTAAGGGACAGTCCCTTCCTAATGAGAGATGGATGGAGATAGCAAACTCATTATCTGTAGGCTACCAAAGTCATTATGTGGAAATGACTTTCATTCACTTTTGATCTGGGTGGTATGGAGATGTGCAAATCCAGTCATAAAAGACATCCGCTCCCATGGATGAGCTCAGAGGGGTTCAGATCCCCAGTGGCTTACCCTTTTAAATTAAATTAGAATTGTTCCTTTTTCAGTTCGACAGCAACATTGCTTTCTGGTGAAGCTTTCTGAATTCTTTTGGAAGTGTGGGGCATAAAATCCTGTCCAACTCTCCCCTCTTTCAATTTAGTAAAGAATAATGGGACAGCTCAACATTGCAGGCAGGTAGTGGAGCTTTGTAATTGTACTCTTTGAGGATCTCTGTATGAAGAATGATAGGGAAGAAGGGGCACGTTTGTCTCTCCAGTGGCCCATTTTCTACCCAGCGTGGTTCTGCTGCTTTGGCCCTGGTACATCGGACAGTTACTAACACAACCAGCTGTGTGGGTGATACTTTAGTGTAAACTCCATTATCTCAGATTCTGTATGGGATTAAAATTTGAACCTGAAAGCTACTTATACCTTGTCAATATTTTATGTCTGTTTAAGGCTCAGTCTTTTCAGTTGGTCATCTATTTATTTTTTAAAACTTCAAACACAGATTTCCCAAATTGTAGGAGTTAGTTGAAAGTCAACCAATTGTTCCTGAACTTGGACCTCTCCAAAGCTGGAACCCTTTCCCTCGAATCTGTCCAGTAGATATTATTTTCCTTTATAGAAAAGCTCTTTAGCAGAGAAAAGCTGTCTCCTGCTCCTATCCTGTGCTTTGACACAAGGCAGCAGAGACCCTGATGGGACAGAGGTTAAGCGTCAGAAAAGTCCCCCAAATCATCTGATTAGCTTTAATTCTTTCAGAGGGATAGTGGTTCCTCTCTGTTCTTAAAAATCATCAAAATCAAAACTAAAAGAAGAAAAGAGGCAGGAGGAAAACCTTTAGCCTTAGCAACCTTCTAAAAGTAATGGAGAAAAGTGTGTCTCAAACAGGAAGAAAAATCATGTGCAGGGTGGGCATGACAGAGAAAGGATTACATATTAATAAGGGCACTGTGAAAACTCTCCCTTTCAGCAAGTGGCTTTTTAAGGCCCCCTGCCTTATGTAGGGTCACCCAAACTATCTTCCGTCTGAATAAAAAACTATCAGATGACCTGGAGGGTGGCAGGCCATGAGCTCTGGGACTTCTATATCCATTGTGTAGGAGGCAAGGTATTTTCTCCTGGTGAAAATGTTGACTGGGTTGTTGTACTAGAAAATTCAAAACTAAATGGCCAGCCTATAGGCTGAACAACAAATTTTCACCCCAATTGTGAATCCTGAGTATGAACTAAAGTATCAGGGCCTAATGGGGGCTTAGAATGAAAGCCTAAATGGATAATGAAGACATCTGGAAGGAAAACTCGAATGTGGTGAGTGGTGCAGAGAAATTTGGAAATTTACTAAAGAGATTTGCCTGGCTTTCACACAGCCCTTGAATGCCAGGCAGTGGCAAACAGGAATGTGTGATCAGTCATAGAGAATAATGAAGACTTTAAAAAATAGATTATTATTTGCTGAACACTTATTTGGAGAACACTTTTTGTTTGTGAAGAATTATTATAATATTTAAGTGTGATCTTTGCCACAAAGACACTTACAGGTCAGTAGGCAGGATGGGTTGTACCTCTATAGAAAGATAATTAAGTGTCAGAGGTACAGATCCTCAGGAGGTGGGGATAGTCCGAGCGCTGTGACCATTGGGGGAAAGGAACACTTCTGGTTGTATTGTTCTGGATATGTGATTGGGCTGGAAAGAGAGTAGGTATGAGAGGGAGTCAGTCCTGACCAAAGAAATGGTCCTGTTGGCAAAGAACAAGACAAAGAGTGAGTGGTATCACTGGGAAATGGCTTCTAGGTAAATCAGTTAGAGGTTGAGGTTTACATGAGGGGATGCGGAAGACAGGGTGGGCTAGATTGTGAGAAACCTTTATTTCAACCGTAAAACTTCGTTCTTAAGTTAGTAGCCATCACCCAGGTTCTTCACTTATACAGATCATTACAAATGTCGCCCTTTGAAGGGACAAATCTCCACTCACCTTTAGTACTGGTTCTGAGGGGAGTAACCGTAACTGGAATGATGCGGAAGTACCAAGTAAATTGCTCTTTAAAAGCACCTGACGGGTCTTTTTACGCTCTGGAACAGTAGCCCTGTCGCTGTGTTTTGCTCCTGTCTGGAGGGTGGATATGAAGTTTTCAGCAACCTTGGGGAAATGTGGTGAACATCCCTGATTTTGCGTGCTGTGTGAGAAATGAAGATGCACCCCTCAGGAAATGCCTCCCCATGTACCCTAGAGGTTTCTTTCAGAGCGTTTCAGCTGACCCCAAGACTTAAATCCTCTAAATCCAGGATAATGGAAAAAGGAGCAGATCACAAGCCTACTAATCTCCAAATCATCAAGCCAAATAAAATGTTGAAAAATGTTTCCTGTTCCTCCCACTAGTCATTTCACGTGTAGTTTTGAAAGTGGGCAAACAGAAGGGGAAAAGTCCCTTTGTTCTTGCTGTGTTACGAAGGATACGAACAACAACATCTTCTTGTGTGGGGAAGGTCCATTTGTTTCTGAAAAACTGAAATAGCAATATCATGGATAGTGTGTTTTATTCCCTGATTTGTTAGATAACAATCACTGAGATGATTTCCGGGTTCTGCTGACTCCTTCAGTCACTCAGTTACTATGTTTCTTTTAATTTTTACCTGCATTTTTGCACGTATTTGCAGTGGATTCCACCCACTGTGGGGAGTGGGGC
>PVIR01031870.1:0-19067 GCA_004026965.1 Petromus typicus
CTTTTTTTTAACTATTAATGGTTAGCAATGAGCAGCACTGGGAACTGCTCCTGGATTCACTGGTTGCATGGAAAACATACCCTGAATAGTCCGCAGCACATGTCATTTAACTGGGAGACGTGATCGTATTTTGTTTTCTGTTTCCTTTGTATCAGGAGCATGAAGATGAGTCTTCCTCTATGTTTGATGAATATTTCCAAGAAGACCAGAATGAATGAATGAAACGTGTACTAAATGTCACCACATGTATGTGTGTATGTATATGTATATGTATGTATGTATATATGTATATATATATGTATATATATATATATATATATATATGAAGATCCTGTGGCCAAATTGGCAGAACGTTCCCCTCAAAGAAGGCAGTGGTAAAAAGCTGCTTATTTGAATGAAAAAAAAGGAGTACTCGGCTCTTTGCCAGGAGTGGCCCTAGTTCAAGTCCTGAGTTAGTCTGGAACTGCTGTTATTTGAGGGGAATCTCTTAGACCTGGAGAAGAGTCAGTGGAAGAGCACCGCGCAGCCCAGGTGGCACAAGGACAAGGCCTTGAATCTTTAGTAGGATTCTAACAGCATCAGTTTAATTGTTTTTTTTCTTTTTAAGTTTTACATAGTCCAGTCTGGCATTGAAGTCCCTATGTAATCCACGAGGCTGGGCAACTCATGGCAGTCCTGCCTCAGCCTCCTAAGTCCTGTGATTACAGGTGTGTGCTACCACACTTGATTATCAGTTTAGATTTTTAAAAAATCAAAGTTCAGAGGAGGGTAACAGATGTAGCTCAGTGGTAGAATGGTTGGCTTGTGGTGTTATGCCCTGAGTTAAATATCCTACCAAAAGTAAAAACATTAAATTAGCATACCTAGATTTGTATATAATATAGGTTAGTATCTGTTCCATGTAGCTAAGGCCAATCTAACTTTTTATGGTTGGATTTTTGTGGGTGATTTTTTGTTGTGCTTTGTTTTTTGTCTTATTTTTGGGAGGCACAAATCGGTGTAACAAAATCTCCAAAGGGCAAAAAATTAGGAAAGGTATAGATATTATTTTTCTACATTGAAAAATGTATTATTTATATAATTAAAAAATTCAAAGAACTATGTTTCCAGATATATCTGTGCACAGAAAAGAAACAATTTTCATTACTCTTGTTTTTGAGGCAGAATTTTAAATTCACAGCCCAAGGAAAGTTTTGAATGCATAAGTTTCTCTAAGTGTCAAAATGTAGGCTATGTTGATTTTTTTTGTTTGTTTGTTTGTTTTGCTTTTTTTTTTAGGTTTTTTTGAGACAGGGTCTCGCTTTGTAGTTCAGGCTGGCCCTGAGCTCAGCCTCCAACTCACATCACAGCAATCCTCGTGCCTCTGCTTCCCAAGTGCTGGGATTACAGGCATGAGCCACCGTGCCCAGCACTGTGGTATGTGGTACTGGTTGCTGCTGGGCATGAGTCTCCACACCCAGTATTGTATGTGGTTAACCGGGAATCGAACCCAGGTCCTTGTGCTTGCAAGACAGGCACCGGAACCACTGAACTAAATCCCCGGTCCTAGGCAGCATTGTTTTTAAGATGCGCTTAAAATGTTACCAATTCCTTGAGTACTATGTAACAAAATGCAAAAGAAATCCCTAAGTACGAGGGCCAGACCTTGTGTAGAACATTTTACATTGGCTCTTTCCTCCAATCCTCATACGGCCTCAGCCCACAGTGCTCATTTGCTCATGGAGCTGCTGGCCCCACAGAAGCCCTGCAACTCAGGGTCCACTCTCAACAAAAGGGCGCCTGCACTGTCAGATTTGTTATCCATTTAATCAAAGTAAACCGAGGCACTAGGGACATCACTGGTGGCTTGTGTCGTGAGCTGAAGAAGAGGAAGCAGCAGGTGTCCAGCACCAAGCGGTGTTCCAAGCTGTTCTCTCACCAGTGCCCGTTGGAGAAGAGCACGAGGAGCCAAGTGCGGCCACTGAGTCTTCTGTGGCTCTTAGAAAATGGAAGGGTAGGGACACCCCAGTTACCTGCGGAATCTTGGGAAGGGAAGAAAGAACTTATTTGCCCTCCTCATTGCTCCCTAAGATATACCTCCTCGCTTTAGCTTCTGGAGAATCTGTGGCCCTGGGAGGAAATGTTTTAGACATGAGTTATAAAGAATCTGACTTTCCTGGCCTCAAAGACTTTACTGTCTGATGTGAGAGCCTAACTCAGTTTCACATACAAGTTTAATGAGGGTCTGCAGATTCCTGGCACTGTGGACCGAAGGGAATGCTTACGGCAGACAAGGCCTCACTCAGATGGGGCTGGCCTTCAGTAATTCACCTGCTGCAGGATGGGAGGTGAGCAAGGTAATTAAATGGAGTGACCAAGGGGTACCCTGGGCCTCTTCTAGCTGGGTATGATGGTGCAGGCCTGCAGTTCCAGCACTCTGGTGGCAGGGATTGTAAGCCGAAGGCTAGCCTGGGGACCTTACTGGTGTATCTCAGAATTTTGTGCCAGTCCTCCTGCCTCAGCCTCCCAAGTACTGGGATTACAGGTGTGCACTGCCACACTTGGCTCAGATGTTGTCCAAGAATAGCCCATCCTGAAGGGCTAGAGGCAAAAATGGCACAGAGGCAATAATAACTTAGCTTTTAACGTGAAGTGTTTCTAGTAATGAGTTTTTGGTATCTTCCAGGCATATAAATTCTAAGTTCTTTCCATGTAGTTAATTTCATCTTCATAAAATGAGATAATCTTTATTTTCACTGAGGTACAGAGCAATGAACTAACTTGCCCAGAATTGGACAGCTAGTACGTGTTGGAAGTATGTTTCAGACCCAATGTCTATTTCTTCAACCACCATACATATTCCTCCTTTGCTGTGTTCCGCAGTCGTCTCATTTTAGAAAGCAGGTGTTGCTCATTTACTCATTTTTAAAATTTACTATTTATTCATTTTTTCTGATGCCTGACTATGTACCATCAGTGACAAAGCCGTGAGGGACGTGGCCCTGGAAACACAAACCCTGCCTTTTTGACATTCACAGGGATGGGGAGTAGAGAAACACCAGAAGTAAGGTTTATACAACTAACGGAGGTACCGGGAAAGAAGGATAAAACGGGGACGAGGCGCAGTAGAATTTAAAACAATCCAGGGAAAGGTTACTGAAAAAGATGACCTCTAAAGAAAAAACGAAGTGACCCTAAACAGCAGGACCGATATTCCCAGAACCACCGCCCTTCCGCACGCGCTGTACGCATGCGCGACCTCCCATCTTCTGCCCAGTGTTCGTGCGCCCCCTGGTGCTCCTTCACTTCAGCGCAGTCGCAGACCCCAGCGCAGTGACAGCGAGACCGGAAGGACCTCATCCTCCCTTCTCCTCCCCTTCCGGCTCACTTCCGCCCACTGCGCCTGAGTCCCCCGAGAGGAAGGGTCGCGCTCTTACTAGGTGCTGCTCCTCTGTGTTGAAACCCCAGCCCCGCCAGCATGCCGGTAAGTGTTTGACCCTGAGGTGTGAGGAGGCGACTGGGACTGGGGAGAGCAGCGGGAAGCAGTCCGTGCGCTGAGAGTGGCGGGCTGAAGAAGACGGAAAGGAAGAGGGAGCCTCAGAAGGGGGGAAGCTAGGGAAGGGGACGGTTCCGTGGGATCACAGCCGTCCCGGGGTGTCGGCTTTGGGGGCGGTGGGGCGCAGACTGAGTCTATGTATGCAATGAGAAGGCCGCCACCGCCCTTCCCCGGCCTTCTCACCATCCTAGCCCCCTGGCTTTCCTCTCTGCTCCCGAGGCCTGCAGGGTTCCCAAAGCCTCACTAGAGCCCAAAGCCAAGGGCTGCGCTTTTTATTTTTCTTTTCTCAAGATCTAATTTCCTACCGGGCATGGTGACTCACACCTGTAATCCCAACGCTCCGAAGGATGAGGCAGGAAGATCGCCGAGAGTAGAGGATTGCTTTGAGTTCGAGGCTAGCCTGGGCTACATAGTGAGTTCAGGGCCAGCCTGAACTACAAAGCGAGACCCTGTCTTTAAACAAAAAAAATCCAGCTTCTCTCTCTCTTTTTTTTTTTTTTTTTTTTTTGTCAGCGCCACTTCCTCCTCCGCCCTTGGGGGCGCGCCCCACCTCCTGCTCGTCACTGTCAACCCACTTCCCAGTCGCCTTCTTCTTCGTCCTTTACAGTGGTGGCCATCTCAGAGGCAGCCGGGTTTAGATCCCTCAGCCCACCCAGGATTAGCTCTGGTGTCCTGGGGTCTCCTTTTTGTGAGTGCATCACAGTTGCAGTAAAAATAACGGATGGTCCCACTGTCTTCAACTTCTGACAGCCAGGCTGTGGGCTTTATCGCCATTGTTATATCCATTTTGCAGATCAGGCAGAGTGGCTCATGACTGTATGTTAAATTTAACAAATACTACAGAGCATCGACTGGAAGGCAATTACCAGCGCAGCAGCTTATAAGGCCATCAAATCCCCACTCTTAAGTACTTGCGTTCTAATGGAGAAATAGAATGCTGACATATGAATAAAGGAGATAATTTCAGCGCCAAATGCTGTGCAGGAAATCAGTGGATAACAAGGCAGTGATTGGTGAATAGGAGGACTGAAGCTTCTTTAATAAGGCATACCAGGGGCTGGAGATGTAGCTCAGTGGTTCCAGCACCTGACTTGTAAGCACAAGATCCCGAGTTCGATCTCCAATACCAAAAATAAATAAAGCATACTCATTAAAAAGCAACAAAGCATAGTTATCGCTATATATTTTATGAATCCCATAGTTACCAGTTGACTCCTTGGTAGTGTCAGGCTCAGGGTTACACATTTCCTAAACTGTTCTATTTAATCCTCACCGTGACCCTATGAAGTAGATACCGTTATTGGTCCCATTTTGTAGAGTTTGAGATTTGGAGAAATGTGATTTGCACAAGTTGAGTACTCTACCAGAGCAGAGCCAGATTTTGAGCCAGGATTATCAAGCTGTGTCCATGACAGTTGCACAGAGAATACCCTGTACTTACCCCAGTGGCTTCTTATTTTATTCCTGCTTTGTTCAGTAGCCTGAAAATTCTTCAAGAATGAGAACCACACTGCTCTTGTATATCACTGTGCTCTGCACAGAAATAGAAGGTGCTTTATCATTGTGTGGTGAGGGAATGAGTATCTGAAGAGACATTGTTTTAAAAAGCCTGACATCTTGTAAAAGCAGAAGTAGAACCTGGCATACAAACTGCTCTCTTAAACAACTTGTGTCCCTCACCTTTAACTCACACAGCTACCCTCCAAAGGCAGTGTTGATGTTTTACAAATCTGAAAAGAGGTTAAGGGAAAAAAAGTGATACCTTGGTTAAAGACACAAAGCCAGCTGGGGTGAAAGGTTGTCTCCCTATAATCCCAGCACTGGGGCAGGAGAATCACAAGTCCAAGCCCAGCCTGGGCAACCTAGTGATTTAGCAAGAGCTATCTTCAGAAAACGGGCAGGTGTAGTTCAGGGCAAAGCCAGAAGGAACAGAGTTCAAGGCTCATGAATTGGAGAGAGGCAGCGGCTCCTTTACGTCACTGGTGCCTTCCTTGTCTCTCCCCAAGTTCATCTTGGACGGTTGTACTTTTTTTTTTAGAGGAATGTCCTTGCATAACCCTGTGACTTACCCTCTGACATTTGTCCTCTTTCCCATTACTGTATTCTTAATTGTTACTACTGTAGGCCTACCACTCTTCTCTCATGGACCCTGACACCAAACTCATTGGAAATATGGCACTGCTACCCATCAGGAGTCAGTTCAAAGGACCTGCCCCAAGAGAGAGTAAGTCTAAACCTTTGCTTTCAAATGTGGTATAAAATACCTAGCAAAGCTGATAGTATCAAATCAGGAAATTTCTTAGTTCAGTCTTCTGTCTCGTGTTGCTCTTTTATCTTCTGTTTGTTGGGTGAGGGTATTTTATTTTAGACCTCCCGAGGTCATGATTGCTATAGCTATTGTGGCGCACACGTGAATCCCAGCACTCAGGAAGCTGAGGCAGTATTATTGTGAACTTGAGGGTAGCCTGAACTACACAGCAAGAGTCTATCTCAAAAAATAAAAAACAAACTAAATAGCTTATGTTTACGTATTGCATTTACTAGGAAATCATATTGTTACTTCAGTTTCTCTAGGATATTTTGCTGAAAGGAAAGTGGAAATGTTCTTAATTCTGGACACTTCCTATAAACACTGTCCATTCTTTCAGAGTAATCTACTGCTATTACCTTTATAGAATGCCATGGCTTCATCTTTTCTCTGCCATCACAATGGAAAAAACAAACATCAAAAGGGGCCGGGGATTTAGCTTAGTGGTTCCGGCGCCTGTCTTGCAAGTGCATGGGCCCGGGTTCAATTCCCTGGTAACCATATACAATACTGGGCATGGAGACTCATACCAAGCAGCAACCAGTACCACACACCACAATGTTGGGCGTGGTGGCTCACGCCTATAATCCCAGCACTTGGGAGGCAGAGGCAGGAGGATTGCTGTGATGTGAGTTTGAGGCTGAGCTCAGGGCCAGCCTGAACTACAAAGCGAGACCCTGTCTCAAAAAAAAAAATGTTAAGGGCCAGAGACGTAGTTCAGTGGCACTGTGCCTGCCTGGCCAAGTGTGAGGTCCTGAGTTCAATCTCCAGAACTGGAGGAACAAGAAAGATTAGTTCTTTGGGGCCAGAGATTTAGCTCAGTGGTTCTGATGTCTGCCTTGCAATCACAAAGTCCCAAGTTTGGTCCCTGGTAACCACATACCATAGTGCCAGGCATGGTGACTCATATCTGTAAGCCCAGTGTGAAGAAAGGCAGGAGGATTGCTGTGAGTTCGAGGCTGACCTGGGCTACATAGTTTGAGACCAGCCTGAACTACAAAGTAAGACCCTGTCTCAAAAAAAAAAATGGTAAGGGCCAAGGATGTAGCTCAGTGATACCATGCCTGCTTGGAAAGTACAAGGTCCTGAGTTCAATCCCCAGTACTGAGAAAAAAAAAAATGAAGTCAGGTGCAATAGCAAGCACCTGTAACCCCAGCTACATGGGATGCCGAAGCAGAAGGATCCCAGATTCAAGGCCAGATGGGAAACTTAGTTAAAGCTAGGATTAAAATAAAAATGTTTAAAAAGGGACTGGGAATATAGCTCAATGGGAGGGTACCCCTGGATCCAATTCCCAGTACCACAGAAATAATAATATTTTACTTCTTCCTCATTTAAATCTTCCTTTGTCCATTCTTTAGAATCTTCATTTTTACCAACCCCCAATTCTGAATTTTAAAATGCACTACACATCATATCACGTTTCTGAATTTTGTTGCTTTGCTTTTTTGCAACTCTTTTTTCAGGTAGATAGTGCAAGGGATTGAGGTAGGGCGTTGCATCTACTGGCTGTACATTCAGCCATAAACTGACCTCACTCCTAACATTCTCCTCTTCTTGAAACACATTTTTACTGTTTGTAAAGCCTCATTCTGTCTCAGATACTGTCAGAGAGACTTCTGACACATTCTGAGATGTTCTGCCAACAGTGTAATTTGTTTTTTATTAGACATGGTTTCCCTGCACCCAACAAAGATCTGGACTGAGTTCCATTCATGGTTCCAAGACTATGGTTATAATTACCAATTTTGTACAGATCCCATAGTCTGTTGAATCCTGCCAGGCTATTTGACTTGACCTCCTCTTAATTTAATTTTGTTTTCAGTACTAGTTGAAAGCTCAGTAAACCTAATAAATTTGGTGAGTCACCACAGTTTTATATGATTCTGAGAAAAAGGAACAGCTGGAAAAAGACGGACCAAAAAAGAAAATAATGTAAAAGGACTGGAGTGCACAGAAAGAAATAAGAGTCACTGTTGGCTGAGATTCCTTAAGAACATTTGTGTTCAGCATCATGCATGTGTACACACAGAGACACACCCTTTCGTGTGGTTATACATACCATATACTGATTCAGAAGAGGCATCTAAGGCTGGGGATTTAGCTCAGTGATTCCGGCGCCTACCTAGCAAGCACAAGGCCCCAAGTTCATTCCCCAGTAATCACACACCACAATGCCAAGCGTGGTAGCTTATGCTTGTAATCGAAGCACTGGAGAGGCAGTGGTAGGAGATTGCTGAGTTTGAGGCTGAATTCAGGACCAGCCTGTACTACAAAGCGAGACCCTGTCTCAAAAGAAAAGAAAAGAGGAGGCATCTAACCGAATAGCTGTCACCCCAGCATTTGGGAGGCTGAGGCCAGAGGATCACCATGAGTTTGAGACCAGGCTGAACTACATAGTGAGACCTGATCTCACAAAACCACACACAAAAAAATGATGCAATTGACTGGAATGGGGATAGATCTTGGAATTCTTGGGCCCATAAGGGAAAATGGGACCCTACGAAACCAAAGAGAAAAGAGATGACCTTATTATTCCCAAAGGGACTGGATTAGACACAAATGAGAGTGGAAGCCTGTGTTATGAGCTAAGTAGTTCAGCATTAATCAGTTCTGGGTTGATGGTAGCTCAGTGGTAGAGCACGTGTATAGCATGAACAAGGCCCTAGGTGACCCTTAGCCTTACACACACAAATTTAATTCCTTTATATTAGAAGTGTTTTCTGAATGCTTTTTACATACTAAGCACCCTTCTAGATTCTTAAATCCTTTCATCTTCACTGCTTTGTGTGAAGATAGAGTCAGTTTTTATAAGCACTGTTGAATCCTCTCCTGAGATAATATAATAGATCACAGGAAACACAAGTGCAGAATTAGAATTCTGTTCAGATTTTCATCAGAGGAAAGAGCTAGGATGAAGACCCTGAATTAGAGTGGATTAAAACCCAGCCTTTGCATTTCTGCTGTGAGAGGGACAGCAGTCATGGACAAGAAGTATAAATAACTTGCTGAAGCCAGATGCCGGATATCAAGACCTTGGGATTTTAACCTTTTTAAATTGAAAAAAGAAAGCCAAGAGATTGCGTAATGAAATCTGTCTCTGTCATAACAGTATTTCAAAAAAAAAAAAAGTATTTCCGGCCTGTCTCAGTCTGTAGTCATTTAGAACAGCCTCTGTGTGTGTGTGTGTGTATTTCAGTACTAGGAATAAAATGCAGGGCCTTGGGCAGGTTATGCAAGTGCTTTACCAATGAACTGCAATCCTTAGCCCCCCCAAGTATGATATGTTTAAGTCATAGGTTTCCCAAAAAGAAGTATGTATGTTTGAACTCCAGTATGTTACTAAATAATTGAGTTTTTCTCCCTCAAATTACAGTATTAAAATTTTTTGTGTGGGGGGCTGGGGATATAGCTCAGTGGTTCCGGTGCCTATCTTGCAAGTGCAAGGACCCGGGTTCAATCCCGATAACCACATAACAATACTGGGCGTGGAGACTCACCCCAGCAGCAACCACTACCACATAGCACAGTGCCGGGTGTGGTGGCTCACACCTGTAATCCCAGCACTCGGGAGGCAGAGGCAGGAGGATTGCTGTGATGTGAGTTTGAGGCTGAGCTCAGGGCCAGCCTGAACCACATAAAAGCGAGACCCTGTCTCAAAAAAACCTTTAAAAAAATTTTTTTTTTATTGTGTGTGTGTGTCTTTCTGGTTTTTTGTTTGTTTTTTTTGAGATAGAATCTGTGTAATCCAGCCAGCCTTAAACTCATTGTGTAACCCAGGCTGATTGTGGTGATCCTCCTGCCTCAGCCTCCTGAGTACTGGGATTATAGGCATACACCATCACACACAGCTAAATTTCTACTTTTGAATTTAAAACAGTACTTTGTTAAGTTGTAACAGGTCTAGGACTATGGCTTAGTGATACCATACCTGCCTGGCAAGTGCAACATCCTGTGTTTTATCCCCGGTACTGCAAATAAATAAACAAATAAAGTAAGGTGAAGTCTCATTCTGTAAATGCAGTCAGAAAGATCTCAAATGATATGGGGGTTTTTGTTTGAGACAGGGTCTCGCTTTGTAGTTCAGGCTGGCCCTGAGCTTACTATGTAGCCCAGGGTATCCTCGAACTCACAGCAATCCTCCTGCTTCTGCCTCCTGAGTGCTGGGATTAAGGTATAAGCCACCACGCCCAGCACTGTGGTTTGTGATTGCTGGGCATCGAACTCGGGACCTTGCACTTGCCAGGCAGAAGCGGGAACCACTGAGCTAAATCCTCAGCCCTCAGATGACCTATACTAAATGTTAATAGTAGTTATTTCTGGATAAGGAGATTTAGAGTGACAATTAAAATTTCTTTTTACTTAATTTCTTTTATAGATATATATATATCCATTTTTAATGAATATATATATATATATACATTTTTAGAAAGCAATGGAACTGCAAAGATAGACCTTGCATTTATTTTTCTAGAAAGTTTTTGAAGGCTGTTTCAGTATCCTCATTTTATCATTCCAAGACCCTAGACAACAAAGCTTGGCTTTTTTTTTTTTTTACCTTTGTGGCTTTTGTAGGTACTTTTTCTTGGATTTAGCTAATGTTTTCCGTCCTCTTTCTTTCCCCTTGTGTCCTATTTAGCAAAAGATACAGATATTGTGGATGAAGCCATCTATTACTTCAAGGCCAATGTATTCTTCAAAAACTATGAAATTAAGGTAAATTACAGAACTTATGGTATTTTAGTTTTCTGATAGAGATAAATACTTTGCAGTCAAGGTTGCTGTAAGGAGTTAATGTAATTAACTGAGATTATGATTTTTTTTAAGTTCCAGAATGTGCCTGATGTTAGACTCTGTATAAATATTAGTTTCCTTTTTTCTTCTAAAATATATTGCAGGGGTTGGCAAACTATACCAGGTCTGAGTGGCAACACTGACCCCTACCTATTCTTGTAAAATAAAATTTTGTTAGAACACAGCTGTGCTTATCTGATACTGGGAATCAAACTCGGGACCTTTTACTTGCCAGGCAGGTGCAGCACCACTGAGCTACATCCACAGCCTTATTTGTATATTGTTTATGGCCACTTTTATGCCACAGGAACAGCAGTAGAATAATTACAGTCAGTACTACATAACCCACAACACCTAAAATACGTATTTCCTAATCTGTACAAAGGTTGCCCACCCCTGTCTAAATCCATTTTATTTATCTAACATTAATTAAGTATCTATAACCAAAACTAAATTTTCTAGATTTTGGAACATTTTAGATTTTTAATTTTCAAAGCATGGATGTTCACCAAGTAAAGTAAAAGCAGATAGTCCAAAATTTGAAATGTGCTGTAGGAGGCTCCCTGGGGTACATAGAAAGTTCAGGGCCAGTCTGAACTACAAAGCGAGACCCTGTCTCAAAAAACTAAAAAAGAAAGAAAAAAAGAGAGAGAAATCTGCTCCCATTTATTTCAGATAAAGGTTAATTGACCTGTACTTCTGTGTCGTGGACCTGAATTGGAGAAATAGAGACTCAGACAGAAGCTTGTAATACGTAGAACAGAAATGCCTTTCCCTGCGCCCTTTCCCCCTCTACTCATGGTCTCAGGGAGAGGTGGAGGGGAATAGGAGAAAAGGAGAGGAGACTATGAAAAAGAGTTTCCTGAGCTCCTGCTATGAGCAAGTTACAAGGAATGGCAAGGATTTTTGTTATTTTTTGGAAACAGAGCCATACTGTGCAGCCCAAAGTGACCTTAAAGTTGCGATCCTCTTGCCTCAGCCTGCTGGACACTCAGATTACAGGTGTACACCACCACGACTGGCTACAAATTTCTCGATAGTATCCTAAAATATGTAACTTTAACCCGTCCTTGCCGTAACTTGACTTCTTTGGAATCAAAGAGGATATGAGATCTTTATTCGTAGACTCTTTGTCAGGAGGAGGGACAGGGTACCGCCGTGTAGTTCAGGCTGGCCTTGGACTCACTGTGTAGCCCAAGTTGGCTCAAACTTGAAGTGACCCTTTTACCTCAGCCAAATCCATGGGCCACCGTGCCCAGTATTTCTAGACTCTTGGTCAGAGATTGTAATCTAAGCATTCTGAGATGTTAAGTGTTTTCTGCACTAATGCGTTGTGTTTAGAATAGATGTAAATAAATATGATTCTGCCGTATTTCATTCTTTCTGTAGTATTGTATGCTAAAAATTGGGAAATGGATAGCTTTCTGGTTGTTTTTCTTTTCCCGGCTCTGATTTTGTGTCAAATTGGGCCTGCAGCACATGCCACATTTGTTCAGTATCTGTAGACTCAGAGTTTCCTTTTAGTCAGGTCAGATGTTGGGCGTGTGGAGTTCTTCAAGAACGTGTCACACATGAAGTAATTACTTCCTCCTTTTGAGTAATGAGTGTTTCTGTTCTCGGCAGAGATCCTCAAGTGAAAGGGTTTCAAATTAACCTACCATATGGCATGCCTCAGGTTTCCCCGGCTGTTCTGTCGCTTCTCCGTCCTAGAGTTGGGCTGTCGACACCAGGGAGGGAAGCTGAGAGAAGCAAGAGCGGTGGCTCCCGAGAGGGCCCTTCGTGAGACCGTGCATGCAGACGTTGGGTCTGCGGTGTTAGACTAGCTGGACTGTCGGGGTGTGCAGTAGGCAGTCGGAAGTCAGAGGTCGCATTTATTCATTGTACATGAGTATTATGTTTTGGTGAGGACTGTTTTTAAATTTTCTTTTTCCCCCTACAGAATGAAGCTGACAGGACTTTGATATATATCACTCTTTACATTTCTGAGTGTCTAAAGAAACTCCAAAAGGTAATCATAAACTTGATGACCATTTGTCAGGAAAACAAATTACTGATGTGTATTTACTCTCCCAGCCGCCTGGTTATTTTGACTTTTAAGGACAAGTAGAAAATATCTCCTCTGACTTAGAGCATAGTGTTAAGAGAAAGTGTCATATTACATTGAAAATATTTTGAAATTTCTCACACTCATCACTACTTGAAGGTTTAGTTACGACATCTCATTACTGTGAGCCTTTATAAGAAGCATATGTGGGGTTAGGGGTTTAGCTCAGTGCTTCTGGTTCCTGCCTTGCAAGTGCAAGGTCCCTAGTTTGATCCCCAGTAACCACATACAACAATGCCGGGCGTGGTCGCTCACGCCTGTAATCCCAGCACTGGGGAGGCAGAGGCAGGAGGATTGCTGACTTCGAGGCTGAGTTCAGGACCAGTTTAAATTACAAAGCAAGAATCTGTCCCAAAAAATGAAAAAAAAAAAAAAATAGTGTATGTGTGACTGGGCCATAAGTTTTTCATACTTTAATTACTGTATTTCACTGTAATTGGTTTCTCATCATTTTACTTCATTTTATTCATTTGAAGCATTGTTCTGAGAAAGAACTCATGGGATTTACTTGATTTCCAAAAGGGCACAAAAAGTATTATATCCCAGCCTTAACTACTTGAACTTAAAAATTATAATCTGGATGTTATTATTCTAATCCATGCAAAAAACATATGTGCATGTATTTCTTTATGTTTTTCTTTCTTGAAGGCAAGGTCTTCCTACATAGTCTAGGCTGGCTTTGAACTCAGTATGTGGCCCAGCCTGACCGTGAACTCATAATCCTCCTGCATCAGCCTCCCAAGTAGATGTGTGTAATTTTTTTTTTTTTTTAGTGCAATTCCAAAAGCCAAGGCGAGAAAGAAATGTATACATTGGGAATCACTAATTTTCCCATTCCTGGAGAGCCTGGTTTTCCACTCAATGCAATTTATGCTAAACCTGCAAACAAACAGGAAGATGGTAAGAACAGAATATCTGTCCCCTCCCCTCACTGAGGCAAAAAGTTTTCTTTATTTGCCATTCTCCCCCGACTCTTTTTCTTGCCTCGATTAGTATCCAGATTGGGTGTGGGGTCAGTAGGAGGTGCATGATCACATGTAAATCACTTGCACAAGAATCTTGGTAGCAAGTGCCTGGGACATTTTGGACCAGAATAAATCAACCCTTTGAATGATCAGTGCTCTTTCTTGCTGTGGTTGAATGCATAAAGCGGTTTTGCCAAGGTTGGTGTCCAGACCAGGAGCCAGGCCGCTTGGATTGAACTCAAGTACAGCTTTCATTTTGTTTTAGAGGTGATGAGAGCCTACTTGCAACAGCTGAGGCAAGAGACTGGACTGAGACTTTGTGAAAAAGTTTTTGACCCTCAAAATGATAAACCCAGCAAGGTAAGAGCCTCTTCTTTGCCTTTGTAATCGGTAGTTCACCTTTTAGCTTGTTAGCACCATTAAGTGCACTGAAATCTTCTTTTGCATGAATACTTTTAGCCTGGCATACTCTGCACACAAAATAATTCAGTGATAGAGCCCTTGCCTAATTGGTGTGAGGCTGTGGGTCCAGTCCCCAGTACTGCAAAGAAAAGAAAGGAGAAGGATGAGGGGGAAGAGGGAAAAGGGAAAAGAAAAGAAGGAAAAAAAAGAAGAAAACCTTTTGGGCTGGTTATTTAGATCAGTTGATACCGCGCCTAACTTGGAAGGGTTAGTTAGGGCCCCTGTCTCAAAATTAAAAAATAAAAAGGGCTGGGGATGTAGTTGAGGGTGAAGGCCCAGTTTCAGTACCCAGGGTGTGAATAAGCCCATCATTTGAATTCTGATCCTCCCTTGAAGTCGCGTGATGATCTAACTTCACTGTGCCTTCCATTTCACCCCCTCTGGCAGTGGTGGACCTGCTTTGTGAAGAGACAGTTCATGAACAAGAGCCTGTCAGGACCGGGGCAGTGAGGAGGAGCACCTGGCAGCCACCGTCTGCAGAGCCCGGGCGGCGTTTCGCAGCACAATGTGCAGGCCTTTGCCTTTATTTCAGAGTTTTATACAGAAGCAGAAAGGGAGCCATCTACCTGAAAAGCTCTTAATCTACACTTCAGGTGTGGGGGCGTCCAATTTGAAATTTTCTGCAGTATTAAGCTGGTGCTTAATAATTAATAAATTTCTAATAACTTTATTGCTTATCTTTGACATTCAATTTTAAAAAAATTCAACTAAAATTCACAGACTATAATACTGGTACAGTCTAGTGGTTTTAGTGTAAATTTTTGCAATGAAGACCACTATCTATTTCTAGAATAATTTCATCATCACGAAAGATACCCTGTGTTCACAAGCCCCTTGTTGCTCCCCAGCCGCCCTTGCTGCCCCTGTCCCCAGCATAGGACAGATAACCTTATGTGCCCTTTCACGTCACGCATTTTTAAAACTTGTACCATAGCATGTTTTAGCAATTGGTTTTCTCTTTTTTTTGAGACAGGATAGCTTGTGTAGTTCAGGCTGGTCTTGAACTCACTGTTGTAGCCCAGGCTGCCCTCCATCTGGCAACAGTCCTGCCTCAGCCTCCCAGGTGCTGGGATTACAGGTATGCACCACCATCCGGGGCAGCATTTTTTTTTCCTTTTAAGTTGCGGTGTACATGAGATGAAATATATATACTACAGTGTGCGTTGTCTGTGTGTTACTCTCTACAGTTTTATTCCACACGAGCGGAGTGGCGCAGTCCTGGGCAGCTGCCATTGTGGTGGCAGTAGGTCATTCACTTCCTCTCGCCTCCTCTTGGGCAGCTGTGTCTCCCCACCCTTTCCCTGAGGGATCTGAGGGCCTCGTTGATCTTGGAGACTTGTGCCCACTTGTGCCCTGCAGAGCCCACCTCCAGGCCCTGTTCCACACGACCTGGGGTGCCTGGTGAGGCGGCCTGTGCCAGGGTTTGCTCACATCCGTGGCTACCTCGTGGCCCTTGTTGAGGACCACAGCCACATAAGCTATGGCGGCTGCTCTTCACCGCCCGCCGAAACAGCTGCAGTGAATATAATTTAGAGGACTTCATTTTATTCTCTGGACCACGCAGCTATTACCTTCCACTTTCCCCGAACTTTCATCGCACAAAACAAACTGTAAGCATTAAGCTTCCAGTATCCTCTAGTCTTAATCTCGGAATTTGCCTGTTCTGGATAATACAGAAGTGGAATCAAATAATATTTATCCTTTTGCATCTGGTTCCTTTCACTTAACATACTGTCTTCAAGAGTTATGTCTGTTGTAGCATGTAGCAGCATTTCATTCCATTTTATGGCTGCGTGGTATTCTGTTGTATTGAGTAGACACAGTTGTGTTTATCCATAGACGTTTGCCTCATTTCCATTTTCTGGCTATTACAAAGAGTGTTTGCCAAGAACCAACTTTTATGTGGACATGTCTCCATTTCTCTTGGTTATATCACCCGGGCACGGGATTGCTGCGTCACACGGCAATTCTGCATTTAACTTTCCGAAGAACTGCCAGATTTTCTCCTACTCACGTAGAACTGTCACCGACCTGACCGTTCTAATTTGCCCACATTCTCACCAGTTGTTTTTTTTTTCTTGTTATTTTTTTGCTGCCCAAATCGATGTGAGGTAGAGTCTGATTGTGGTTTTGATTTGTATTTCTCTCATAAGTGTAGAGCATCCTTTTTAGATGGATTTTGGCTACTTACTTGTCTCTTCTGGAGAAATGTTTATTCAACTCCTTTTGGTGGTGGTCCTGGGGATTGCACTGTGGGCCTTTGCAGCGAGTGACATCCTCAGTGTCTTTTGTTGCTTGGGGTTTTTTAGACGGTGGCCAAGGATAGACTCAAGCCGATGGTGTTCCTGCCTTGACCTCCCAGAGTGCTGCAGATACAGCTTCCTTTTTGTCATCGTTGTTCTTTTGTTGTGTTTTTTGGTTTTTTTAGACAGGATCTCCCTCTGTAGGTCAGGCTGGCCTTGAACTCACTCTGTAGCCCAGGCTAGTCTCAAATTCAGTGATCTTCCTGCCTCAGCCTCCCAAGTACTGGAATTACAGGTGTGTGCCATGCCCAGCTCCATACCTGGCTTTTGTTCATTTTTTTTACTTGGCTTATTTGTCTTTTGTTGTTGAATTGTAGTAGTTTTTACATATTCAAATACTAGATACTTAATCAGACATATAATTCACAAACTTTTAACTTTGTGTGGGTTTTTTCAAACTTTCTTGAAGGTGCCCTTTTTTGTAAGATGCCCCTTTAAGTACAAAAGTTTTTAATTTCAGTGAAGTTCTGTTTAGTTCTTCAGTTGCTTGTGTTTTATGCCTGTCTTTTTTTTAGCATTTTCAACTTTTAGCTCTTATCTTTAGGTTTTTGATACATTTTTAAGCTAATTTTTGTACACAAAGTGAGGCAGGGGTCTTTTTTTTTTTCATCTGTACAATTGTGGGTTTTTGTACGTGTGCTACCTTTAGCATCCTGTCACCCCCACACCCCTGGTGGCTTCATTCTTTGCATGTGGCTGTGCAGTCCTGACCATTGTCGAAGAGACCGTTCCATTAAATTGTGTGGGCTTCCTTGGCAAAAATCATTTGATCATTTGATCATTGCCCTAGGGATTTTACTCAGTGGTGGAGCCCGTGCCTAGAATGCACAAACCCTTGGCTTGATCCTTGGTCAAGGGGGAAAAAAAGTTGCTCATGAAAGTGTGGGTTAGGGGTTTGGGATTTAGCACAAATAGTACCATGCCTACCTTGGAAGCACAGCAGCCTGAGTTTGATCCCAGGCACCACAAAAAAAAGTGTGGGTTAATTTCTGGAACCTCTCGATTGTCTTATATGACCCTCATTGGCCATGTTTTATCATTTAACATTTTCATTATTTGTTTGATAGAAGTAGCTATTATTTGAGTTCTTTCAAAACTGAATGTGACCACACATTTCCTGTACGTTAATGTCGATGTGGCGGTGAGGGAGCCCTGGAACCCTCAGGTGGAGGTTGATGGACGCTGCACTTTTGAGTGTTTGCCAGGCCATTGGAGTAGTATTTGGCCCTGAGTACAGAAAACACAGTTCACTGTGCCTCGGGCTTTTGTCTTTCTTTGGAATCAGGAAGTAGTTCCAGGACGGAGCCATTTAAGGACATCATTGTGCACAGCTCCTCCAGGTTTCCTGTTCCACCACACCTTCTCCTGTGACTGGCCGCCACAGGCTCCAGGTGGCTCCCATCTATAGTTTTGGCAGGAAACGGGAGTGGATCAGAGGCTGAAGGAGACCCAGCTGAGGACACCTTTACCCTTGCTGGAAATCCTGCCTGGAGATGCAGACATGAGTCTCCTGGTCTCTAGCAAAAGGGCGTCTGGAAGGGAGTCAAGGAGGGGAACTAAGTTTTAGTCAAATTAAAACTGGAGCTTCAGGGCCAGAGATTTAGCTCGGTAGTTCTGGTGTCTGCCTGGCAAGAACCCGAGTTTGATCCCCCGTACTGCATACCACTGTGCCAGGCATGGTGGCTCACACCTGTAATCCTAGCACTCTGAAGGCACAGGCAGGAGGATTGCCAAGAGTTTGAGGCTCTAGCCTGGGCTACATAGTTCAAGGCCAGCCTAAACTACAAAGTGAGACCCAATCTCAAAAATAAAACAAACAAAAACCCCTGGAGCTTCACAGTGTTCTGGAGCTCTAGACCATTTCCTTTCGGTTTTATGGGTACAGTCTATGGAGCATCTTTTCCCTGAAGCCTTGAATCGGACTGGTTAGCTGAGTAACCACATTCCACACTCCTGACAACACTGATAGGGACCCTGACAACACTGATAGGGACGTTCCAGGGCCCTGGGGCAGCTCGGGGCTGCAGCTAGTGGGTAGCACGTGCAAGGCTCAGATTTCACTTCCCAGTGCCAATAAAAAAGAAGGAAGAAAACAAAAACCTTACTGCGAAGACACTGACCAGGCAGTCTGAAAGCCAGAAGAGTCAGCCAGGCATGGTGGTATCCGTAATCCCAGCACTCAGGAGGCTGAGGCGGGAGGATCGCTGAAAGTTCAAGCACAGCCTACATCATAGTTTCAAGGCCAGCCTGAACTATATAGTAGGACTCTCAAAAAACAAACAAAAACATGGGCCGGGGAGTTAGCTCAGTGGTTCCGGCGCCTGTCTCGCAAGCGCAAGGGCCGGGGTTCGATTCCCCGGTAACCACATAACAATACTGGGTGTGGAGACCCACAACCAGCAGCAACCAGTACCACATACCACAGTGCCGGGCGTGGTGGCTCACGCCTGTAATCCCAGCACTCGGGAGGCAGAGGCAGGAGGATTGTGATGTGAGTTTGAGGCTGAGCTCGGGGCCAGCCTGAACCGCAAAAGCGAGACCCTGTCTCCAAAAACCTAAAAAAAAAAAAAAAAAAAGCTACAAGTCTTGTTCCTG
>PVIR01031871.1:0-19094 GCA_004026965.1 Petromus typicus
CAGACAACAGTGTAGGTATAAAGCCAAAACAACAACAGTTACAAAAGTTCAGAGATGAGGAAAAATTCAAAGTCTCAGATGCAAAGATCTTCACCTCAAGGTAATATAGGGAGAAGGGAAATGGAGAAGTCTGAAGCTCAACCACCAGGACTCTGAGATGGTAACCAAAGCAGATATAGTAAAATGAAAATCAGAACTGATCTGAGATGAAAATAGAGATATTGTACATAGATAAAAATATTATTAATAAAGCTAAAGAGGGGATCAGGGAGTTGATAAAATCTGAGATGGCAAAAGAAATGGAACCTTTTAAACAGCTACAAGCAGTGATCCAGGTAATCAAGAAAGAAAGTGAAAGAATACGGCAGAAGGCTGAATTTCAGACCTAGAAGACAGGATTGAAGCCAATGAACAGGAAAGGCATAATATATGGATAATGGCAAGGGTCTACGAGAAATCAATCCAACAGCCCTTAAATGATTCAAAGAAGAATAACATAAGATTGATTGGAGTCACTGAGGAAGCAGGAGACAATACAAAAGACAAAAACAAAACAAAAAACAAACCCAAACAAAAAAACCCTCTTCACAAACATAATGGTAGAAAACTTCACAGAAAAAGGAAAAGAACTAGACATATAAATATATGAAGCATATCGAATTTCATATGGCTATGACATAAAAAAAAAACTTCACCAAGGCATATAATTATAAAGGTTCCAGATATCCAAAAAAAGAATGAAATACTGAAAGCAGCCAGAGAAAAGAAAACAATTACATAGACCCATACTGGCTGAACAGAATCAGAATCAAGATGCTACAATCTGATGCATATAAGAAACATGCCCAATTGAGAATAAAAGCCTTACTGTGAGAATAAAATGATGGAAAACAATTCTACATGTAACAGGAAACCAGAAAAAAGTAAGAGTGGCTATCTTATTTGGAGAGAAAATAGACTTTAAACCAAAACTGATAAAGAGAGATAAAGAACGACACTGTCGTCTTATACAAGGAACAATCCAAGAGAAAGAAATAACATTTTTAAATATAAATGCATCAAATTTGAATGTACCCAGCTATATAAAACAAACATTAATGGACATAAAAAGCCAGATAAACACCAATACAAAAATAGTAGGGGACTTCAATACCCCACTGTCAGAAAGAGACAGACTGACTGGACAGAAAACCAATGAGGATATACTTGAGCTAAACCAAACTCTTCCAAAACTGGATTTAATAGATACCTGCAGAAATTTCACTCCACAAAGTCAGAACTTACATACTTCTCAGCTGCTCAAGGATCATCCTCCAAAATAGACCACATGCTATTTCACAGAACAGGTTTAAGTAAATGCAAAGAAATTGAAGTTATCCCCACTATAATGTCAGACCATAATGCCTTGAATTAGATCTGAATAACAAAATAAATTTCAGGTTCTTCACAAACACATGGAAATTAAACAATACTCTGATGACCAAACAATGAGTCAGAGAATAAATTAAAGAAGAAATTAAACAGTTTTTACAATTAAATGATCAGTCCAATACAACATATAGGAATTTATGGTACACAATGTAAGCAGTCTTAAGAAGAAAATTCATAGTAGTGAAGGTTTACACCCAGAAAACAGAACAAGCTAAAATAAACAATTTAATCCTGAACCTCAAACTACTAGAAAAAGAGGAGCAAGACAAGCCCAAAACTGGTACTAGGCAAGAAATTATAAGGGTTAGAGCAGAAATTAATGCAATGAAGAATAAGAGAATGATACAAAAATATCAATGAATCAAACAGTTGGTTCTTCAAAAGAATAAACAAAATTGACTGACCCTTAGCCAACATTATCAAACAAGAGGAGGAAAAGGCTCATATCCCTGCTATTATGAATGACAAGGGGAAAATTATCACTGACCCAGAGGAAGTCCAGAGGATAATACACACCTACTTTGAAAATCTATACCTCAATAAAATGGAAAATGTAGAAGAAATGGATGGATTTATAGACACATATGAATTTCCCAAGTTGAAGGAAAATGATATAGATATATTAAACACCCAAAATCAATCTCTGGAATTGAAAATGTAATAAAAAACCCTACCAACAAAGAAAAGCCCTAGTACTGATGGCTTCACCGCTGAATTCTACAAAACTTTAAAGAACAATTAATGCTACTACTCCTCAAACTCTTCAATGATATTGAAAGGGAAGCAGCACTCCCAAATTCTTTCCTGGAAGCAACCATTATTGTGATTCCTAAAGCAGAGAAACACCCAACCAAAAAAAGAGAACTACAGTTCAATCTCCTTAATGAACATTGATGCAAAAATCTTCAATAAGGTACTGTAAAATAGAATACAGAGCATCATAAAGAAGATCATACACCATGCCTAAGTTGAATTCATCCCAGGAATGCAAGGATGGTTCAGCATATGTAAATTAATAAACATAATATAATATTTTAATAGACTCTAGACAAAAACTATATGATCATCTCAAATGAGGCAAAAAAGTGTTTCACAAAATACAAATCATATTAGAATGAGTATTCAAGATCAAAACCCTACAGAAAATCAGAATAGATGGATTCTATCTCAAACTATTAAAAGCTATTTAAAAGCTTTTAGAAGGTCAAAAAATGAAACCTTTTACACTAAGATCAAGAACAAGCACAAGGATGTCCACTCTCACAACTCCTGTTCAATACAGTGTTTGAAACATTAGCCACAGCAATTACGCAAGAGAAAGAAATAAAAGGAATAAATATAGGAAAGGAAGAAGCTAAATTGTCATTATTTGTTAATGACCTGATACTCTGTACAGAGGATCCTAAAAACTCAACAAAAAAATTCTAGACTTACTTGCCAAATTTAGTAGTATAGCTGGATACTAGGTTAATACTCAAAAATCAATAGTCTTTGTATAAACAAACAATAGACCTACTAAGAAAGAATTCACTGGGAATAGCATCCAAATAATGAAATATCTAGGAATCAGTCTAACAAAATAGGTGAATGACCTATACTCTGATAACTACAGCACTCTGAAAAGGGGGATAGACGAAGATATCAGAAAATGGAAGACCTACCTTGCTCCTGGGTAGGAAGAACCAATATCATCAAAATTGCTATACTCTCACAACTACTATATAGACTCAACAAAATCCTGATTGAAATCCCAGCAGTATATTTTACAGATACAAAGGGGGAAAAATCTAAAAGTTCATCTGGAACCATAAAAGACCTAAAATAGTGAAAGTAGTTCGAAGCAACACGGATATGGTGGAGGGTATTACCATGTCCAACTTGAAACTATGCTATAAACCCACAGTGATTAAAATGGCATGATACTGACAAAGTAACAGACCTGAAGATGAGTGGAGTAGACTAGAAGATCCAGAAACAACTCCAGATACACTATCCCACCTAATCTTTGACAAAGGAGCCAAATATCCTCAATGGAGGAAAGATATCCTCTTTAACAAATGGTGCTGGAATGGGCTTTAACCTGTCAAAGACTAAAGCTAGACCTATCTCTTTCACCATGCACCAAGATAAAATCAAAGTGGGTTAGAGACCTAAATATTAAAACATAAGCACTAAACCTGCTTCAAAACATGTTAGGTAAAATTCTTGAAGACAATGTCTTATGGAAAGACCTTATCTACAAAATCTTTCAGCATGAAAAGTGGCAGGAAAAATCAACAATGTGATCTCATTCTATTAAAAAGCTTCTGTACACAAAGGAAACCACAAATGGAGAAGAAAGGCAATCAACAATATGGGAAATAATCTTTAGCAACTGCTTCTCAAAGAGCTATTATCTAGAATATATAAGGAACTTAAAAATATCAGCCCATCCAAATTTAAAGACTCAATTCAAAATGGGCATCTGAACTTTTCAGTGGTTGAAGTAAAATTAGGTAAGAATTATATGAAGAAATGTTCAACATCACTGGTCATTGAAGAGATGCAGAAGAAAACAATTCTGAGATTTCATCTCACTCCACAAAGAATGGCTGCTATCTCCAAATTATCCAAATGTTGACAATATTGAGGAAAAAAAGGAACTCTTTTCCACTGTTGGTGGGAGTGTAAACTTATATAACCTCTATGGAGATCAGTGTGAAGATTCCTCAAAAAACTAAGATTAGAAATCCGAATTGACAATGTTACTTCTCTGCTAGGCATAAACACAAAAGAATTAAAATATTCATATTACAGTGACATATAGGCAACTATGCTTGTAGCAGCTCAGTTTGTGATTGCTAAACCTTGGAAACAACCAAACTGTTCATCAACTAGAGACTGGATAAAGACCACGTGGTTCTTTTATAGAATGAATTATTATTCTGCCATAACAGTGATAAATAGGTCATAGATATGTAAATACTGTATCTTTTCTCTGGTATGAGAAAATGAAGATGTAAGTGAGTTCTAGAATGTATATTATATAGTGTGAAATAGAAAATACTCAAAGCAAAATGGGATGAAGGGGGGAAATAATGAGATTATAACAAAAAATAATGGAAATAAGCTTATGTATATAGGAAGCAGGGTGATAGAGTGGGTAGGGGTATGGGAAAAATGAAAATTAAGTTGTGTCATATACTGGTACAAATTCTCATTGAGTGCAATCATGATGTATATATGAAATGTACCAATAAAAATTTCAATTTAAAAAAAGTTTAAAAATGATAATATTGAGTCATTCATACTCAATTGGATATACCTCTAGGATATCCTCATAAGTGAAATAAATAGGTCACAGATGTGTATTTCTGGTGGTGATAAAATGAAGATATAAATGAGTTCTAATATATATAGTAGATATTGTGAAATAGAAAATATCTAAAAGGAAACAGAGTGTCAGGGTAAATAACAAGGGGGAAATAATGCGATGGCTAATAAAAAAGGAAATGAATCTTACGTATATAGGGGAAGGGGTGTTGTTAGGTGGAAAGGGAAATGGGAATAAATGAGAATTCAGTTGTGCAGATATTGGTACAAATTTTAAGTGTTGAATGCGTTGATCATGTGTATATATAACATACCAATAAAGATTTGAATTCAAAAAACACTGGACTTTATAAAAATTTCTCTTTACTCTTATACTGATATTCTGAGTCTTTATCTTGAATCATATCTACCACCACAAAACCTTAGAATACACTGGCAACAAATAGGTTTCTTTGTATAAATATTGAATCATCCTGACAAAATAATAGTTCATTATGATCCTTTTTATTTGAAACTTTAAATTTCAGTCATGATAGAGGATGGGATGGTTAGAAGACATTTTTGCACCATTCACTAAATATTTACTGCTAATATTCACTTTATACTTAAATCAGACATTCTAGGCATATTAATTTCTGAAATTTTTTATTCACAACTAGTATAATTTGAACTTTGATCTGTCTGGATGAGCTGTATAGAAATACTGAACAACAAAAAATCAACACAAAGCAAAGAGAACTGAAGTTTATTTAGATCATATGTCTTTTGTGTTGATAAACAGTTTGTTTCCATATGGCACCATTAATCATTCCCTCATTTCTGTAAGATTTTGTGAGCAATGTCTGATGAGTACTGACGAAATAAAAGAAAAACAGTAACCAACTACCCTGTCTTCCTTGGCCACATGGCTGTGGTGGGGAAATAATTTTGAAATACTGTTTTTTGTTTTATTTTCTTTTGGTCTTTCCCTCCTTACTTCAATTGAAGTGTTCAACACATTCTGGATTCATTTCCTTTGATGAATCATTTAATTGAGTCTGGAGAAAAAAGTATGATTTCTGTGCCCTTCCAAACTAATCCCTCAAGAAAAATAGAAAGTCTTTCTTCTACTGACTTCACTACTCCCCAGCCAACAGTCTGGAAAGCCATGTACAGTCCTAAGTCTTTCTAAGGAATAATATCCCTGTCTCTTTCCTGACTGCTCCAAAGCGCATTGTCCATGTGTAGTGACCCTTATAGCATTTAGTCCACATCGTGTCTCCCCTTGTTCCAAGCCCTATTCTGTTTCTTTCTCTTTTTTTTTAATCTTTATTGGTACATTACATATATGCATCATTATTGCACTCCATAATGGGGATTTGTACCAGTATAAGATAGAACTTAATTCTCATTATTCCCATAGGCCTACACACCCTAACACCCCCTTATATATGTAAAATTTGTTTCCTTTATTTTTTGTTATAATCTCATTATTTTTCCCCATTCACTCTATTTTACCTTGAGTATTTTCTATTTCACAATATATAACATACAGTTCTAGGACTCATTCACATCTTTATTTTCTCATACCAGAGAAAAGATGTGATATATACCTATCTGTGCCCTATTTATTTCACTTATGAGGATATCCTCAAGGTATGTCCATTTAGGTAGAAATGATTCAAACTTGACATTTTTTATGGCAGAGTAATACTCCATTCTGTAGAAGAACCACAGCTTTTTTTATCCAGTTTCCTGTTGATGGACACTTGGGTTGTTTCCAAGATGTAGCAATCACAAATTGGGCTGCTATAAACATGCGTGCACACATGTCACTATGATATGAGTCTTTTAATTCCTGTGTGTATATACCTAGCAGGGCAATGACTGGGCCAAATGGGACCTCCAATCTTAGATTTTGAGGAATCTCCAAACTGAAGTCCACAGGGGTTATACGAGTCTACAGTCCCATCAACAGTGGAGAAGGGCTCCTTCTCCACAGCCTCGCCAACATTTGCTGTTGGCTGAATCTGAAATGGCAGCCATTCTATGGGGAGTGAGATGAAATCTCAGTGTTGTTTTCATCTGCATCTCTTGAATGACTAATGATGTTGAGCGCTTCTTCATATGTTTCTTAGCTGCTCTTACTTCTTCCTCTGAAAAATATCTGTTCATTTCAGATTCATTTTGAATTGGGTTATTAAATTTGGGTGGGCTGATTTTTTTTTTAGCTTTTTATATATTCTGGACAGTAGCCCTTTGTCTGAGGAACAGCTGGTAAAGATTTTTTCCCACATTGTTGGTTGCCTTTTTGCTCTGTTGGTGGTTTCCTTTGCTGTGAAGCTTTTTTAAAGAATGAGGTCCCATTTGTTGATTATGTCTGCAAATTCGTGTGCTATAGAAGTTTTCTTCATGAAATCTTTTCCTAAGCCAATGTCTTCAAAAGTTTTACCTAACCTGTTTTGCAGAAGGTTTAGAGTGTCTGTTTTAATATTTAGGTCTCTTATCCACTTTGACTTTAGCTTGGTACACAGTGAAAGAGTTAGATCTAGTTTTAGTCTTTGGCAAGTTAAAGCCCAGTTTTTCCAGCACCATTTGTTAAAGAGGCTATCTTTCCTCCATTGAGGATTTTTGGCTCCTTTGTCAAAGATGAGGTGGCTCAGTGTATCTGGAGTAGTTTCTGTATCTTCCAGTCTACTCCATTGATCCTTGGGTCTGTTACTTTGCTAGTACCATGCAGTTTTTATCACAGCGGCTTTATAGTATAGTTTCAGGTTTGGAGTTGTATTACCCCCGACCATGTCCCTGTTGCTTAGAATTGCTTTGGATATTCTAGGTCTTTTGTGGTTCCAGATGAAAGTTTGAATTTTTTTCTCTAGATCTTTGAAATATTCTGTTGGGATTTTAATCGGGATTGCGTTGAATGTGTAGAGTAGTTTTGGGAGTATAGCCATTTTGACAATATTGGTTCTTCCTACCCAGGAGCAAGGTATGTCTTTCCATTTTTGGATATCATCTTCTATCTTTTTTTCAGAGTGCTATAGTTTTCAGAGTAGAGGTCTGTCACCTCCTTTGTTATACTGATTCCTAGATTTTTTTTGGGGGGGTGCTATTGTGAAAGGGACTGACTCCCGAATTTCTATCTCTGTGGGTCTACTATTTCTATATACAAAGGCTATTGATTTTTGAACGTTGACCTTGTAACCAGCTACACGGCTCAAGTTGGTGATTAGGTCCAGCAGTTTTTTAATTGAGTTTTTAGATTCCTCTAGTTGGAGTATCATGTCATCAGCAAATAATGACAATTTAACTTCTTTTCAAATCTGTATTTCTTTTATTTCTTTCTCTTGCCTAATTGCTATGGCTAATATTTCCAGAACTATATTGAACAGAAGTGGTGAGAGAGGACATCCTTGTCTTGTTCCTGATCTTAGTGTGAAAGGTTTCAATTTTTGAGCATTTAGTATGATACTGGCTGAAGGTTTCTCGTAGATAGCTTTGATTAGTTTGAGATACAGACCATCTATTCCGATCTTCTGTAGGGTTTTGAATAAATATGGGTGTTGTATTTTGTCAAACGCTTTTTCTGCATCAAGTGAGATGACCATACGATTTTTGTCCTTAAGCCTGTTAATATAGTGTATAACATTGATTGATTTATGTATGTTGAACCATCCTTGCATCCCTGGGATGAATCCAACTTGGTCAGGGTGTATAATCTTTTTGATAATTCTCTGTATTCTGTTTGCCAGGATCTTGTTGAGGATTTTTGAATCAATGTTCATTATAGATATTGGCCTGTAGTTCTCTTTTTCGGTTGGGTCTTTCTCTGCTTTTGGAATCAGGATAATGGTTGCTTCCAGGAATGAGTTTGAGAGTACTGCTTCCCTTCCAATTTCATTGAAGAGTTTCAGAAGTAGAGGCACTAACTCTTCTTTAAAAGTTTTATAGAGTTCAGCAGTAAAACTGTCAGGTTCAGGGCTTTTATTTGTTGGCAAGTTTTTAATTATATTTTTAATTTCAAAGATTGTTATTGTGATATTTAACACTTGTATATCTTCTTTATTCAGCTTTGGGAGTTCATATGTGTCAAGAAATCTATCCATTTCTTCTACATTTTCCATTTTATTAAAGTATAAATTTTCAAAGTAGGTGTTTATTTTCTTCGGGACTTCCTCTGCTTCAGTAGTAATTTCTCTGTTCTCATTCTTAATAGTATACGTATGGGCCATTTTCTTCCTTTGTTTAATGAGGTTGGCTAAGGGTCTATCAATTTTGTTTATCCTCTCAAAGAACCAACTTTTGGATTCATTGATTTTTTGAACCGTTCTCTTGGTTTCAATTACATTAATTTCTGCCCTGATCCTTATAATTTCTTGCCTAGTGCGAGCTTTGGGTTTGTTTTGCTCCTCTCTAGTAGCTTGAGGTTCATCATTAACTTGTTTATTTGAGCTTGCTCCGTTTTCTGGATGTAGCCTTTCACTGCTATGAATTTTCCTCATAGAACTGCTTTCATTGTGTCCCATAAATTTCTATATGTTGTACTGGAGTTATCGTTTAGTTGTAAGAACTGCTCAATTTCTTTCCTAATTTCTTCTGTGGCTCATTGGTTGGTCAGCAGAGTATTGTTCATTTTCCATGTGTTTGTGAAGGTCCTGGGCTTTCCTTTGCTATCAGTTCTAATTTCAAGGCACTATTGTCCGACAGTACACAAGGAATAACTTCAATCCCTTTATATTTGCTTAAACCTGTTCTATGAATGAGCACATGGTCTATTTTGGAGACTGATCCATGAGCAGCTGAGAAGAATGTATATTCTGTCTTTATGGGGTGAAATACTCTGTAGGCATCTATTAAGTCCATTTGCTGAAGTGTCTGGTTGAGCTCAAGGATTTTCTTATTGACTTTTTGTCCAGTCGATCTTTCTCTTTGTTACAGTGGGGTATTGAGGTTCCCTACTATTATTGTATTGCAGTTTATCTGATTTTTCAAGTCCATTAATGTTTGTTTTATATAGTTGGGTGCATTAGAATTTGGAGTATAGATATTTAAGATTGAGATTTCTGTCTCTTGGATTTTTCCCTGGACTAAAAGATAGTGTCTATATTTATCTCTCTTTATCAGTTTTGCCTTGAAATCTATTATGTCTGCAAGTAAAATCGCCACTCCTGCTTTCATGCTGTTTCCTGTCGCATGGAGTTTTGTTTTCCATCCCTTTACTTTCAGTCCATGGATTTCTTTCTGAATTAGTTGTGTTTCTTGTATGCAGCAGATTGTAGGATCTTGCTATATGATCCACTCTGCCAGTCTGCATCTCTTAATTTGCACATGGAGTCCATTGACATTAATGGTTATGACTGATATAGGTAAATTTAGTGCTGCCATGTTTTCCTGGTCTTGGCTGTGTTATTCTACTTTTTCCTCTCCCCATCACTTTCTTGTTTGGTCCCATGGGTTGACTCGGTTAGGTCTCATGGATTTGTAACTTTCCTCATTTTTCTCCAAGATATTCTTTAAAATGTTTTGGAGCACAGGTTTCATATTTGTGAAGTTTTTCAGGTGTTCTTTGTCATGAAAGTATCTTATTTCCCCATCAATTTTGAAGGATAGTTTTGTGGGATACATTAGTCTGGGTTGGAAGTTGTTTTCCTAAAGGACTTGAAAAACTTCACTCCAGGCTCTTCTTGCATTGAGTGTTTGAGTTGAGAAGTCCGCTGTGATCCTGACGGGCTTCCTTTGGAATGTAACTGTTTTCTTTTCTCTAGCTGCTTTCAGTATTTCATTCTTTTTTTGGATATCTGGGACTTTTATGATGATATGCCTAGGTGTAGATTTCTTCATGTCACGGGCATGTGGTGTTCTGTATGCTTCATATATTTGTATGTCCAATTCTTTACCTTTTTCTGGGAAGTTTTCTGCCATTATCTCTGTGAAGAGATTTTTGATGTCTTTAGCATTGTCTCCTCCTTCCTCAGTGACTCCAATCAATCTTATGTTATTCTTCTTCGAATCATCTAGGACCTGTTGGATTGACTTTTCATTATCACTTGCTTTTTTCCATAGATTACGACTTTCCAGTTCATTGGTTGAGATCCTGTCTTCTGGGTCTGAAATTCAGTCTTCTGCCAAATTCATTCTATTGCACAAACTTTCATTTTCTTTCTTAATTTCCTGGGCTTCTGCTTGTAGGTGTTTAAAAGGTTCCATTGCTTTTGCTATCTTGGATTCCATCAACTCCATTATTTCCTCTTTAGCTTTGTTAATCATCGTGTTGACAATGTCCAATATCTCTGCTTTCATCTCAGGGATCAGTTCTGATTTCCATTTTACTAGATCTGCTTTGGTTACAATTTCCGAGGACCCTGGAGACTAGCCTTCAAACTTGTCTATTTTCCTTCCCCTTGTGTTACCTTGAGGTGAGGATCTTCGTATCTGAGACTTTCAGTGTTTCCTCATCTCTGAGTTTTGTCTTTGCTGTTGTTTTGGCTTTGTACCTGCCCTGTTTTCTGGCAATGTTTGTTGCAAGTCTCTTTCCTCCTAATAGTTAAGAACCTTAAAATAGCAGTGTTTCCTGGGTTGTTCTTTGCAATCTGTATTGGGACCTAAGGAAAAACCCCTAGTTCTGGCACACCATATGAGGCACTCAATCAATACAGTCAGAACACCTTCTCTCATCTGCTTTAGAGGCAGGAAGGCTCTGTCTCCTGCACTGCTATGATGGCGCTGCCTGAGGTTCCAATGGGCCTGCCTGCTCACCAATACAGAGTCTCTGGGCTCACTTGTGTAGTCGGCCTGGAGGCCAGTAGGCTGTAGGTCCTGTGCATTTGCAACGGTACTGGCTGATGTTCCAACAGGCCCACCTACTCACCAATGCAAGGTCAGTGGATGTGCTTCTGCAGTTGACGTGGGTAAAGTCAGACTCTGACCTGCTAAACTCAATCCCTGGTCACTCTTCCAGCGTGGACCTGGAGGACAGCAAGCTCCACCCCCGGCACAGATTTAATTAGCGCAGTCACTGGTTCCAAAGCTGCCTGCTGCTAACCTCTGTCCCTGGGCGCTCTTCTGGCCTGGGCCCGGAGGCCAGTAAGCTCTAACCCTGGCGCAGATGCAGTGGCACAGTCCTGTTTCTTCTCTTTTCACTCAGACTGAAACTGCTGTGGAGCTGAAGTCTTCTTCCTCCAGCCTCAGAGCTCATTTTCTGTACTCCACTGTCTCCACATTACTGAAAGATCACTAGATAACAGGCCATTTTCAGAAATAAGGAGAAAAAAATCATGGAAGCAATGACTGTGGTCACATTCTGGAAAATACACTTTCTTTCAATGGCTGATAAGCAATAAAGTACATAGGCAAGAAGGAAGACATGATTTTTTTTTTGTTTTTTTTGTTTTTTGCTTTTTCTGATTTTAATCTGTGAAATTTGTCTCCAACAGTCAAGGCAAAGGAAACTGAACTTTTAAGATGAGAATTTAAGACCCTGAGCGAGAGATTAGATAAAGTTCAGGCTCTATAGATTGCTCAAAGCCCACAGCTGTTACATGACTTCTGTGAAATGTGTTCTTCCCTTTTTAGCTCTATGGAATAAAAGGCAGTGCAAGTGTTGTAGCTGCCCTGAGAGGTTGCTTCCCAATTGTTCTCTGAGTTACTGAGTCACCATAAGACACAGCTATCCACGTGGTGGGAGGAGTTTTGCCAGGCACTGGGCAGGGAAAGTTGAGTAGGTCCAACCTTCTAAGTTTAGCAGCACATACATTCAATGTAGTGGCAGAAATGAATCCTGTGGCTTCACCATAGCCTTTCGGTTTCAAGATATGAAAATATCACCTCCTCTGGGAATTAAATTGAAATGTGTATTTTTAGTCGAGTCACTTGACTGTTCTTAGTTTTCATTTCAAATCTGTTTCATTTCCAAGGGTTGTTGGGTAGATGTGATCAGTTTTACACTGAGATCCCAATTTAGTTTGTGCACATTGTAAGTACTTTACAAGAGACAGTTATTATTCAGATATATAAGAAGTGTTTCGTACTATTTCCATTTGGAGATTTCTGTGCCACCAGTGTACAATTGGATAATATTATTAATTAGTTCAGCTATAGCCATTTGCCATAAATCTGAACCCAGGATGGGATTATATTACTGATGGAAATCAAGAAATAAACAGGGAAAACATGTATAAATATGTGCTCAGAACTAAGTCCTTTTTATTTTATTATTATTATTATTATTATTTTTTAGGTTTTTGAGACAGGGGTCTCACTTTGTGGTTCAGGCTGGCCCTGACCTCAGCCTCCAACTCACATCACAGCAATCCTCCTGCCTCTGCCTCCTGAGTGCTGGGATTACAGGCGTGAGCCATCACGCCCAGCACTGTGGTATGTGGTACTGGTTGCTGCTGGGCGTGCATCTCCACACCCAGTATGGTATGTGGTTACCAGGGAATAGAATCCAGGCCCTTGTGCTTGCAAGACAGGCACTGGAACCACTGAGCTAACTCCCCAGCCCCTAACTCCTGAGTTCTTGAGATGACTCCATTTTAATCTTTGTGAAGAGCTGGATTGTCCCAGCCATTAAAGTTAGGCAGGCGTTATTTCTGAGGCAAGGGTCAAGTCAGCTGTCCTGAAGTTTTATTTTTCTTTCTCTTTCATTCAGTTCAAGGACAGACACTGTGTGTTGTTGCTTGTTCTCAAACTTAATTCAAAACTATACTGAAGTGAAGAGGGGAGGGAAACCCAAAATCATTTACATCACTACAATGTGTATAATATGTACGCTGGACACTTTCCCTGGTCTTATTTAGTCATAGACACAAGCCTGGGTCATGCCATACTTTCAGACAAGGGCTCAAGGACAGAGGATGAACACGTTCTCATAGGTCGTGTACGTAGTCAGATTGTGACAGAATGGCAGGCCAAGTACTCTTCTTCCTTCATAGAGCATCAGAGAGCCTGGCAGATGGAAGTTAGAGGCTGTACACAAGCTACTGTCCTTTCCCTTTATTATTTACTGTCCCAGAAGCAATCTAAGTTATACCTTAGATTCCTGAGCAAGTATCCCAGCACTCAAAATGCCAACAGTTCTAGACTGGCCCTGGATCTCTGAGCAGCAGAAATATCCATTAAAAAGTCTCTGTAACATCCTGTCATACAGGTTAGTTTCAACTGTGGATGAGAGTCAGTTTCAGGTTGGGGAAACTGATGGAATTTAGGTTGCTCATGGTGGTCAGACAGAGTACCTCACACAGGTCCTCCCATGCATAAAGCTATGGGCCAAACAATTTGAATGGGTACTTCTCCTTTGTGACTTCACTAAGCTGTTTCTATGCTCAGGTGCACTTCACACACCTTTATGTATCCTTGATTCAAAGAGATTAGTATTGCATTGAAGATAGTCAGAAAGTGACTGTAAAAATAATTACAACAGAAATCCCAGTGAAGGTATTTAAGCCATCACCAGTTGTTCCATAGGATATATATGTTTTGAGCCTTATCTACTTGCCAAAATCAGTATTAATTCCCCATTCTCATGAAAATAGTTTAAATCAGATAACACTAAATATTAAGAAATAACACAAAGAGTAGATTCATGGACTGAGACTCGGAACCCATACATTACATCATAACTCTTTCTCTAAATGCACTTGATGCCAATCCCTCTATGCTTCACTTTTCTTAACCATAAAGTTAGAATCATAATACTCAGAAATATTATGAACTACACATTTCACTTTGAAAATGAAGTCTATAACACCATAGCAGAATAATTAGTTTTAGATAAGGGAAAGACAGTTTTCCTTTATGAAAAAAACCTGAGTCTTAGTGGCAGAAGCCTAGCAGATCCAGCTTTGCAAGGGATGACTGCCTGGTTTTTGATAAGCCATATAGAGTGACCATGTTCTCTACCTGGTAACTCTGGATTGAGAGGCAGGGGATGGGCTCAGACACATTGTCTATGTGAGGTAATGAAATAGAAAGCACTCACCCTGTGTCCATTTGCACCCACATTCAGTAAATGCTTCTCAACAGCTGCAAATGCAATAGGCACCTGGTTAAGACTTTGTTGAAGAACTTAGTCTCTCATTTATTTTACTCATAGGATCTTTGTATTGGGAGGAGTTAGCATGTACATTGTTTCCTCCCTTTATATCTCCCAGGCTCTAACTTCTCCTATGTTTCTTGCAACATCATTGCTTCACTCACTCAATGTATTTTTAATTTCTGTATTGACTTTATCTAAAACACTATTAATCTTTAGAGACCCAAGGGAAATTTTCATGTAAAATAAAAATTAAATGGGCCTCACTCATTCTCAAATACCTCTGTTTATTATGTGCTCATTTTCCCACCTGAACATAGAAGAAAAATATCTCTCTGCTCAGTTACTCAAGACACTGTACCCAGTAGCTATGAGTATACCTGAGTACTTCTGTTGATTGTAAGTGCTGACCTCTAGCTCAGATAATCATTTCTATAGATATCTTCACTTTATCATACCTTTCATTTTTCTTTTCTTTTTTTTTTTTTGAATTTAATTGATTTTATTGGTACATTTTATATACACATTATGGTAATTGTGTACTGATACATTCAAAATTTGTACCAGTATATGATACTAGTTCTCATTTTTTCCCCTTCCCCTGCCCATCCTACAATCCCCCTCTAGACACATAAGCTGTGTTTCCATTTTCTTTAACATCGCATTTTCCCCCACATTATATATCCCTATTCCCCTTTATCATTTGAATATTTTCAGTTTCACAGTACCTATCATACACTCATTGATATCTTTATATCCCATTTATATCTTCAGTTTCTCATACCAAAGATAAGATATATGCACATCTGTGACCTATTTACTTCACTTATGAGTATGTCTTTAAGGTATGATCATTTGAGCATAAGTTACTCACTTATTATTGATGGTAGAGTAATACTCCATTCTATAAAAGAGCCACATTTTTTCTTTTTTTGAGACAGGGTCTTACTTTGTAGGTCAGGCCAGCCCTGAACTCACTATGTAGCCCAGGCTAGCCTCAAACTCACAGCAATGCTCATCCCTCTGTCTCTTGAATACTGGGATTATAGGTGTGAGCCATCACATCTGGCTAACATCTTCATCTAGTCTCCTGTTGATGGACATTTGAATTGTTTCCAAGATTTAGCTATCACAAACTGAGCTTCTGTAAACACGGGTGCACATATATTGATCTGATACGAATCTTTTAAACCTTTCATGTATATAACTTTCAGGAGAATAGCAGGGTCAAATGTGACCTCTAATTCAAGTTTTTTGAGTAATATCCACATTACTCTCCACAGTGGTTACATCAGTCTACATTGCCGCCAACAGTAGAAAATGGTTCCTTTCTTCCCACAGCTTTGCCAGCATTTATTGTTAGCTAATTTTGAAATAACAGCCATTCTTTGTGGAGTGAGATGAAATCTCAGTGTTGTTTTCATCTGCATCTCTTGAATGACTAGTGATAGTCATATGCTTCTTAGTTGCTTTTACTTCTTCCTCTGAAAGAGATTTAAAAGGGGCTGAGGATTTGACTTAGTGGTTCCGGTTCCTGTGGTATGTGGTACTATTTGCTGCTGGGTGTGAGTCTCCATGTACCCACAATCAGCATACACCCACAGCAGTGAAACTGGAAGGTGAGCTGGGCCTGGAAAGGGCTGCTCCTAGTGGGAGACCTCTAGGCCTATCAGAGACATGTCTTTGGAAGAAACTGTGGGAGACCAGTTGCTTTCTGATTTCCTCCCCAACAATGTGATTTCTCACTCCTACCCTTACTATGGAAGTTGTGATACCACTGACTATGAGATACCAGAGCCACATCAATGCTGCCCCAGTATTGTATGTGGTTACCGGGGACTCGAACCCAGGTCCTTGCACTTGCAAGACAGGAACCGGAACCACTAAGTCAAATCCCCGGCCCCTTTTAAATCTCTTTTTTCAGAGTGTTGTAGTTTTCACTCTTTTGACAAACATTTATTTACTCTCTACCATTTGCTATGTAGTACGGATACAAATGAAGGGGGTATAAGAGATAAGCATTCACTTACACCTTCCAATGTGTGTCCACATAACTTGTGTGAAACTTCCATAGGCCATGGTAAAAGCTTCCCACTAGGACATAGAGGGCAGAGGAACCCGTTGTGGTTTTCAGAGTAGTGAAATGTCTGTGCTGGGAGTACAGCAAGTAAGATTTATGCTTCAAGAAAATAGTTTAAAAGTATTGAGTTCCAAAGAGAAGGAACAGCAGACAGAGGTCAGTGGAATTATTGCCCTGAACTTTATCTTCTTCCTCTCTTTCATGTACAGTCATTGCTTTTCATTAATGGAACCCAGAGACCAGGAGAATCTGAGACACAAAGATCTTAGAAATGGGCAAGGAGTGAATTTTAAAATGACAAATGGAAGACATTCATACAGAGAAATGCTGAGGAGCCTAAACTTGGCAATGAACGCAAAGAGGTTATAGGACTTGATATGAAATTACAAGAAAAATCAAGGAAATCACTGTTGGTGAGATTATCAAAGTAGAATTGAGTAAAAATAACAAACGCTTGCTACAAGTGTCCAGGAATCAACCATGAGAAATGAGACCACTATTATATGCCTATTGACATGCTATAAAATATTGCTTTTTTGGTTTTTATTTCATTTAATTGCCAATATGATAATTTTGGTGATTATAATTCTTCCATTTCTCCCCTGAACTACTCATTAGAAGGACCCTGTTACATGATATAAGAGGTTTGGAATTCAGCTAATGCAGCAACACTCAGTAAATGATGATAATCACACCACCTGAAGAAATTAGCCCCCATGTCAGGAATAAACTAAACTCATCAAAAACTCAGGCAAAAGAAGAGAGGATAGGCTCTTATCCATAGATTACATGGCTTTCTCAAAATCCATGCTTCATTCATAGCCTGAAGTATTTATTTTAAAAATCAGATTCCATCAGGATATCATTATGGTTCAGAACCATGACATGGCTGGCAACACAGGTACTCTGAGAAGATACAGATGAATTTTCTTTCCTTGAACCTGCCATATGACAATGAATAAAGCAAAGAAAATGTCAGACTGAGAATTGGGTGCAAAGCTCTTTTATTTTGTTTGGATTCTATGGAGATAGCACACTCATTGAGTTTGCGCTTAGTTTTACTGATTTCCTTGACTCAGTTCATCCTCTGCTATATTGTCAGACCTGCTCTAAAACAAATTCCACTGAGCCTTCCAGTTTGTTACCTAGCCCTCATTCTACTGCTCTTGTCAAGCCTAGTGGTGAACTTGTGAGAAACTCCACCTGGGTCGAAGATTTGAAATCTCAGGAGTGTTGCTTTGAGGTTTAACCTGGAAGGAGCCCAGAGAACACTGGGATTCCTAACCAGGGACTTATTTCTTGCTAACTGTGGCACCAGGAGCTTTGGTAAACTCTTGAGCTAAGAGGAACAGTTGAGAACTGAGAAATAAAACAACTGATAAATAGTGGCTATGGAGAAGCCATAAGAAATAAAATTTACAAGTGGTAAATGGAAGTTTGCTGATGAAGAAAAGTATGGGAAATTCCTAGTAGATATAAATAAGGATGGGAAAATGGTGTAAGTTAAGTATTACTCTAGCCCTCAAGGTTTTGAGGGGGGTAGTGGTAGCCGTAGCCTTAGTATGTTGTGAACAGATGTTCTCCCATGGATTTTTAGAATGGGATGTTGAAGGGCTGTGGACTAGAGTGAAAGGACTGATGTAGTGTGAAATTAGAGTTGTAAGTGATTAACAAAATGGAAAGTTTCTGCCCTGTAACTGTTAAATGACCTTGCTTAAAGCTGCATTCCATAGTGATATGCAAATATTAACAGCTTACAAGTAGTTAAGCATATCAGATAGACTTTCCATATAAAGCATACAAATTCGATTTCACGGAGGAATGTATAAACTGGCCTAGCATTACTAATATTGCTATTTGCCATATAATGATTTCTTCTTTCCTTCTCAAGCATCTATCTGATGTACCCAAAGTGCTGTTAGAAGACTGTACCCCTGTATCCTAACATTTGAATATGTAGAGCAGTAATGGTGAACCTATAGAGACCAAGTACCCAAACTTCTACTCAAAACCCACCCATTTATTGCAGTGTCAACACTGCACTTAAACCTAAATAATAAGATTTTAATTTAGAAAAACAAATTTATCCATTAACATCTTTTATTTTTCAAAGAACAATACAATAATGGAGAGTTCAATGCTACCAACAGCTTTTTATTGAAAGGTAAATGAAAGGTAAATGAGAAAATGAAGATGTAAATGAGTCCTAGCATTGTATGTTATATATTGTGAAATAGAAAATGCTCAATGTAAAATAAG